>PVLC010015867.1:0-36509 GCA_004027655.1 Graphiurus murinus
TACTAGGGATTGAACTCAGGGGCATTCTACCTCCGAGCTATACCCCCAGCCCTATTTTTTATTCTTTATTTTGAAACCGAGTCTCACTAAGTTGCGGAGTGCCTCACTAGGTAGCTGAGGCTGGCCGCGAACCCGGATCCTCCGGTCTCAGCCTCCCGAATGCTGGGATTACAAGCGTGCGCCACCACGCCCGGCTGATGCCACTCTTCCTGAGTGGGGTTTGGAAATGACATGGCACTCCAAAGGCCCTCTGGTCAGGGACCTTCAGGGCAACTGCACTGGCTTGCAACTCTAATGAGCTCTCTATGAGGCTGACGACGGAAACTTATCTGTCATTCTGACATGCTGGGAGAAATCTCCTGGAAATGTTGGTGGCAGGAACATGAAATGGACTTGTTGAGATATAAGATATCCAAAAAGGAGATGCATTTAAAGACATCCCATTAATCAAACTGACAATGAAAAACACCAAACGGGGAAGAGAGTACAGATGCCTTCTAAACCACGGCTCATTGGGTTTCTTTTCCCCCGTTCTTTGTCTGTATTACCTATAAGAACATGTCTTGAGTCTGAATACAGCCAGTTCCACGTGGGTGATTTAAATCTTGGCTGTTACAGTCCACAGCAGCTTATTTCAGAAATGTAAATATTTCGAAAATTTTAATCTCACCCTTGAGATTCCCTTTTTTCTCTCATCTAGGATTAAATATGGCATGAAATGAAATGTTAGAGAGGAGATCTGAAAGTGTTTCCACAAACAAGAGAAGTTCCACATTTTAAGAGCTCAAATGCTTTGCAAAGGGTGATGGAATAAATAAATAAATAAATCTTAATAAAAGTGCCGAGTCTAACATTAACCATAACTGAAGTTTGAACACGGTGTAAGATTTTAAAAGTTCCTTAAGAAAAATCTTCTTTATGAAAATTTTCTTAGTGTAATCAGTGAATTCAATAAACATGACTCATGAGATTTGGATAAAAAGCACCTTTGTTATTTTTGGTCTAATTGACACTTTACATTTTGTGGTGTCACTATTTCCCTGACTTGATTAAAACACACATGGTGTCTTTCTTGTGAATATTAGGTACAAAGCTCCTGTGGTCACTATGACTTATGAAATACTGATTCTGTTGGTGACTTCACGTGACTGGTCTGGTGCGGTAGCATTACAATTTCACATTCCACTTGGGTCTCTGTGCTTCTGGTTAAGTTGTAATGAAATGGAGCAGCTAGGTCAGGCTCTCCTGTTTTGGCAAGTCTAACCTCCATTCACTCAGCCATGACTTCTGGTCCTGAGAGAAGAAAGAGGCAGGCGCCGTGGAACCTACGTACCTTGTTCTGGCATTACTCTTCATCAGGAGTTCTTGTTTTTCTTTTGAAAATGTTCCTATTTAAAAAAAAAAAAATGTTCCTGTTCCCCACTCCCCAATCTCAGAGGACTAGGAAATAATTTTTTTTTTTTTTTGGTAAGGTGAATGTACTTCTTTCCTCCCTTATTTCTCCATGGTTATGCATATAATGTCAACCTGTTTCTTTTTGCAGAGTTCTTGGTTTTCTCTGGGCAGTAGAGAACACGATCCTATGCCAACCCTTTTGTCCTATTAGGCCCTGGATCTGGTCCAAAGAAACAGTGATTCTCTTTCCTGACAAATTGTAGAAATTAAAGTCTCCTAAACCTGCATCTCATGTTCTACTCTCATTTATTTTTATTTATTTATTTTTTTGTGGTACAGGGGATTGAACCCAGGGGAATTCAACCTTTGAGCTACACCTCCAGTCCTAATTTTTATTTTTTATTTTGAAACAGGGTCTTACTAAGTTGCTGAGATCCTCACTAAACAGCTGAGGCCGGCTTCAAACCCAGGTCCTCCAGTCTCAGCCTCCCAAGTACTAGGATTACAAGGTATGCCACCACAACCGGCTTCTACTCTTTTAGACTTTCATCCAGTCCTGCTAGCCATTTAGATTTCTAAAGATTAATTCAGACACTAGTTTAGTAATTATGCCCTAGACAGCAGAAAATGTCTTCCAAACTTTCTACTGGATCTCATTCAAGCCCTTTCATAGGCCTAAGTTTAGAAAGTAGAACACTCTGTCTTTTTTCATAGTAGTGAGATTCACAGTGAAACCTTTTAAATAAATCTTTGAAGCTTAACCTAAATGTCCAACCTATTTCTAGACCCCAAACTAACCCAAATTAATTAAGAGTACATGCCTGATCTTAAAACTCCTTTGGTAAGCCCTATAGGTTGGTCTCAAATCTTCCTTTGGAATGTGGTCTCAATGACTTAGCTGAAACTTAGATGAAAAGAATTTCATTTCAAGATCCAGACCAAGATAACTTTAGGGAAAACAACAACAACAACAAAAACAAACAAACAAACAAAAACAAATGTAAAGGATCCCAAGGACGCATTTCCTTCCATATCTGGTAATTCAACAGAAAGATGGCCCAATAGAAGAAAGGAGTTTGTCAGCTATTTAGGCCATCTCCTCCACCAGGGGCTTTCCAGTGTTACACAGACATGTCAGAGGTCTCAGCACCTCGACTTTACAAATAGTTTGAGCATTTCAGGGACCAGGTTCCTCTCTGGGACATTTACCATGGTGCATATATATCATTTTATAGAGATATATTGGTAGTATGTATAAATATCAAAGGATGCAGAATGGCCATAATACTAGAATTGGATTTTGATACTAGAAACAACGTATACCATGGAACTGTATTGTCAGCACAAAATGACTTGTCTGAATTACCCTTTGAAGACAGACACACATGGGTGATAGTCACACATGGGTAATAGTATATATGTGCTAAATATTAGGAAAATGCTGGTAATCATGGTACTCAATATAATATTTCTATTTCATGTTTTCTCTCGGTCCCTCCTGTCTACTGAATCATGACAAATCAGAATTAATTAATTAACTACTTAATTAATTAAGTAATCAATTTCTGGTACTGGGGATAGAACCCAGGAGCATTCTACCTCTGAGGGACACCCCAGCCCTATTTTATTTTTGAAACAGGGTCTCACTAAGTTGCAGAGGGCCCCACAAAGTTTCTGAGGCTGGCCGCGCATCTGCGATCCTCCTGTCTCAGTCTCTCAAGTACAAGGATTATAGGTGTGCACCACCACCCCCAGCTAGAAACAATTTATATCATGTAAAGACCTCTCCCACTCATCCTCATCACTGACCAGAGTGGGCTTACTCTGATCTAAGCAAATCAGTTAATAAGTTGATTAGAAAGATGAGATCTATGCTGTGGTTAAACAAAAGCGAAGCTGAGCAGTGCTTCTTTTTGGAGGGAATAGGAATCTGGAAATATTAAGAGTCAATCAACAGTAGACACTGGAGTCTAAATACAGTGTAAGAATGGATCTGGGGAAGCAATTGTGGCCAAATTCTGGCTCCATGAATTATTACATGTTTATTTATATCCTTAAATTTTTCTGAGGCTATACTGTATTCTCTCTTAATAACATCAACTTTATGTTAGCTTGTTTCAATGAATTTTAACCTTGAAAACAAGATTCATGACTTGGATAACTACTTTACTGAAAAGTGGTGTGAAGGGAATATATTCTGATTTTTACTATTATTGGCTCTTAGAACTTGACTGGGTACAATCCCAGCTGTCACAGTAGAACAGTAGACACATCACTGAACTTCCTTTTTCCCTCCATTTTCTTTTCTTAAAATAGAGCCCATTACACATTAACTCATTGCTTTACTATGAAGTTAAAAGAAAACACGTTAATGTTGGCCATTGTCTCTACGAATCCTATTTTTCCCTTATTAGTACCTGGAAACTGGCTCTCTCAATTTGATGCTCATCCCACTCTTAGTCTTACCTATCTCAGCTATGGTCATCAGGTATGTGTCTCTCATATATGCACGGAGCAAATTGGATTCACCAAACCCAGACTAGTTGGTGATTAAAAATTATTTGTTTATTTAATCCTAGGTACCTAAGTAAAATATATGTGACCAGCACTTCTCTCAAAACTTGACCAGAGGGATCCTGCCTAAGTCTCACACTATAAAGATTTCCCCAAATATTCATTCTCTCCTTCCCCATATGCTGAATTTATTAAAGAAAACATGGTAGTTTCCTACACTTCAGATTCAGTGCTCAGCCTGGGCACAGCATAACTCGAACCCTGACATCCACACTTGTTGCAATGCTCCAGGGAAATGTTTCTCTGCATCTTTCTGCTCTGAAAACAGAAAGTAGCTACAATCAAATGTTATAAAGTTTTGATGGAGTGTCCTTCTGACCTCAGAGATGAGATGGATAGTGCTTCAAAAAGTGAGCAAAATTTGAGAAATGGAGTGCTTATGAAAAGACTGTCTTAGTAAGCCCTTACTTTCATATAACATAATATACAGAATTTGCGCGTAATGAATTATTGTTCCCCAGGAATGCCAATTGTCTATTTTCTTGCTTTCTATACTTTTTGGTTCTAAATGCACCACTAAATTAGCTTGGCATTTGTAGTTATTGCACATGGTGGATAACAAACATCTTTGTGATAGTAAATCTCAGAAAGAAAGGGTCTACATTTATGCCAAAAGAACAAAGCGAAATAACTTATATTAATTAAGGAATGTCATGCGGTGTTACAATTAATCATGGCACAGGGCAGGGGGAAAAAAGGATCAAGGAAGACTTACAAATCAACAACAGGAAACAAGCAAACAAAAAACTAAAAATGGGATGGGGCACCCATTAGCAGAACAGGAGAAGAATATGTAATTTCCCAAAAAGGAAACTTGGAGTGTTCATAAAAATGTTGATTCATTACTTTCCTACCTTTGTAGCAATCTGAAAATGAAAATTTCATCAGTAAGATACTACTTCATACCAGCTCGGCTGGCAAAATTAAAATGTAGAATAATACTAGATAATGGTTGATATAGGTACATAAGAATCCTCATTCTCTGTAGGAAAGAAGCCCAGATGAACTCACACAACAACAAATGCTTAGAGTTATACAGTATCTGTTAATTAAGAAAGCACACAAAGTATGAAATAACAATTTATTGGATGGGTAATTACATAAGAAAACATTTATAATCATGTTTAAATATCTGCAGTGTATCACTATTTGTAGGCATGGGATTTTAGAGACAATTTAAGAATACATTAGTAAAAAAAAAAAATCAAACAAAAGGCATCAGTCCTTACTTGATATATTATCTATCACTCAGAAGTAACCAAATATAGGGATATGCAAAAACACAAATAGATTTCTGAGAGATTTTGAGATTGTAAAAAAATTTTACACATCAAGGATGTATTTACTGTTATGCATTAGCAAAGAGACTAAAGTTTTGATCAAAATATTGGGTGCCTATCTAGTTTATTTTCTCCCCACAGTAAATATATGTAATACAATGTGGAAAATTTAAAGCAGCCAGTCTATTTCCCCAGAGGAAAAGTCTAAAGACAGTGACAGTGCATTTATATATCATTTAAGGATCAATATCTGCAAAATTGAATATAGGGTAATAGTACTGGGAATTTTTAACTTTGAAGAGAGGCAATGGTGAAAATACAAATCAATTTCTTTTCCCTTGAGACTGGACTTATGATTTTCTTTAAAGTTAGAATTACTTTATTATAACTTCAAACTTAGAGAAAATCAAGGAACGCAAAGTAAATCTGAAAGAAGAAAAAAATTGAAGATGATCATAGGAATATTTGATTGTTAGTTGGATTTCTTTATGTTTTTTGTTTTGTTTTGACCTGGAAGGACTCAAGAACTGAATGCTGAAAATTCCCAATCAAGCAGAGGAGCAAATTTTATCACAATTTCTGAAAAACTCAATTCCGTTACCCATGCCCGACACATATACATGTGCATAACATGCAATAAAACCCTTCCTCCATGTTCTGTTTATTGTTCTCAGGTTGCAAATTACTTTAGAAAAAAAGGTCTGTGCTAAGAATATTTGTGGTCTGTGTTAGAAGTGTAGAGTCTACAGGAAATAAAAAAGTAGACATTTTGAAAATTAGAAATTTGTCTCCTGACTCTTGTAATTTGCTCTCTCTCTCTCTCTCTCTCTCTCTCTCTCTCTCTCTCTCTCTCTCTCTCTCTCACACACACACACACACACACACACACACACACACTCACATACTATTGAAACTCTAGAATAAACACCAAGGCATGCATATCTCACTATATTTAGCCAGTATAGTTTGTGAAGTGAAGTGCATTGTTTGGTTCTTACATTCTTCTTACTAAACCCTCTAGGATACAAGATGTTGTAAAAAATCTCTTCCTTCTTGAAAACTACTTTCCTTTAGTTCTGATTTACTTCTTAATATTCCAGGTAAGTCTCATTTTCCTGGAAGATAGCATTCTTTTTTAATATATATTATTTTAATTGGTGCATTGTAATCATACATCTTTGTTAGGTACAAGCTGGTAAAGGCATACATGCACACATTTCTCATTTAAACCTTCCCCAATTCCCACCCCACTCCCTCGCCCTCCCTTCTTCTCAGGTTCAGATTAGTAATTGACTTTGAAATGTTTGTAAAAGTACATCATGTGTATTAGGGTGTCCCCGTCCCATCACCTTAAGTCAACTTTTTGCTCACCTAAGGTTTCTCCTTCTTCATCTGGAGTCCCTTTTATGCCCCATTTTCTCCCTAGATTCTCCATATTAGGCAGAGCATACGATTTTTTACTTTTTGTGACTGACTAATCTCACTTAACATAATGTTTTCCAGCTCCATCCATTTCCCTGCAAATAACATGATTTTGTTCTTCTTTATGATTGAGTAAAATTCCATTGTGTACACATCCCATAGTTTTGTAATCCAGTCATCTGTCGATGGACATCTTGGCTGCTTCCATAGTTTGGCTATTGTGAATTGTGCACTATAAACATAGATACACATGCATCGATTCTGATAGTTTGGTTTCCATTCTTTTGGGTAGATACCCAGAAGGTATTGCTGGATCATATGGTAGGTTCATTCCCATTAGTCTGAGGATCCTCCATACTGTTTTCCAAAGTGGTTGAACTAATCTGCAATCCCACCAGCAATGTATAAGTGTTCCCACTTCTCCACACCCTCACCTCATCTAGTCACTGGGTATGCAGGCGGTCATTAGATATCTTGGTGCTAGTGGACCCTGTGCCTGGCAGCTGGCTCCATGGTGACCACCACTCCGTAGTGTGCCCTGCTGCTGCATGCATGGGCTCCTTTTCTCTACCCGGTGGGCTTTCTGGGTTCTGTTCAGCTGCACTTCATTTTTCGTTACTTTGTTCATTTTTTTTGGTGCTTTTCTTTTCTTTCCTTCTGTCAAGAAGCTGCTTCTGTAGCAGTTTTGATTCAAGCTCTGCAGTGCAATTGATCACTGCTCTGGCTCTGGAGGGAGAAATGAGCTGGGACGTGCCCACCATGGGCTTAAGCTGGTTGTCCCAGGAGTTCTGGTCACTATTGTTCGTGTAGAGATATGCCACCTGATTAGGGTGTAGAGTTCTGGAGTTGCCTACGCCACATCTGGTCGCTGGATGTGCAGGAAGTTGTTAGATATCTCGTTGCTAGTTGACCCACTCTGTGCAGCTGGCTCAATGGCAGCTGCTGTGCGGATGGGCTCCTTCACTGGTCGGCTTTCTGGGTTCTGTTCAACTGTGCTTCAATTTTTGTTGCTTTGTTCACTTTTGTGTTGCTTTTTTTCTTCCACCAATAAGCTGCTTTTATGGCAGTTTTGATTCGAGCTCACAGCGCCTGAGGAGAGGTGTTTCACTCAGATGCCATCTTGGGCTCCCCCTCTGGTAGTACCTGGAAGAAAACATTCTATTTCTTCCTCTATGAGAAATTCTCAAAGCTAGATCTTCAAACTCAATTTTCCTTAATCGTTTTCCAGGATTTTAACTTTCACTTTGATGTAAGTGATTTTTTAAGCAAATCAACCAACTGTTCATTTCAAATCTGCAACCACTTGTGTATTTTGTCTTATGAGTCTGAATGTATATCTGTTGTTTGGAGGAGCTAAAAAATTATCGCTCATTTTTCTTTCCTGAATGATGAACTAATTGACAAACAGGACAAAAGAATAGGCAGGTTGCAAATCCAAATATAACCTTTTTAAATGGTAAAGTTGTTTCAGAAAATGTGGTTTATCCTAGTCCTAAGGCTTTATCTTAATACCAGGACCCAGAATCAGACAGTTTTAGACTGAGGCCTCAAGAAGAGGCCTGAGGGGATACAGTTCGATCTATCAGAACTAGGAGCTTGGAAATGAGATAAAGCAGCACTCCCTACAGACAACTCATGTCAAAGGAAAGAGTGAGGATATTCATGCAAGGGAGCTCTTTTGATTATTCCTATATCCTTTGGAAGGCAATTTAAGATGTAGAGAGAAGCTGGCCATTTTAAATAGAGAAATTCTCTCCAATGGAGCTTACATCAACATTCTCTTTGCTGTAATACAAAATAACTGACCACCACAACTTAGAGAAAGGAAGATTTATTTGCTCACAGTTCTGTAAATTTCAGGGGTTTAGCCCGTGTTAGGTCAGGTTATATCAGTGGAACAAAGCATACTGGTGAGAAGCAGGGAGAAGGAGGGGGTAGAGGAGGAGAATGTGCGTGTGCAAGAACAGAGAGGTGGGAATCAGAGAGAGGAAGGGGAGGAGGAACCACATACAATCCCCAACATAACATGTCCTCCAGAGACCCACCTCCTTCAGCCATACCCCACCCCCTTAGGTTACTGCCCAATAAATCCATTACAATGAATTATTCCTTGATGAGATTAGAACCCTCATGATTTGATTTTGGCAACTCTCAGCATCAATACATGAGCCCTTTGGGGGAACATTCTGTATCTAATCATAACAGGGCAAGAACATAAGTGGAGGAAAGCAGATACACTCACACCAACACGATATATAACTGAATCCATTCACTACCAGTTTTCTTTTCACTCTTTTTTTTTTTTTTTTTTTCGGTACTGGGGATTGAACTCAGGGGCATTCTACCTCCGAGCTATACCCTCAGCTCTATTTTTTATTCTTTATTTTGAAACAGGGTTGCAGAGTGCCTCACTAGATAGCTGAGGCTAGCCATGAACCCCAATCCTCCGATCTCAGCCTCCCAAATGCTGGGGTTACAAGCATGCGCCACCACGCCCAGCTAGTCTTTTTCATTTGTAGTGTAAAGTGTTTTATTTTGTTTTCTGCCAAAGGAAAGTGTTATGTCAGCTCCACATTTTTAGGAGTTTTTATTTATTTTGACCTCTCACTCTACAGTCTAATGTTTTGGTCATCTACCATTTTCTTTGCTTTCATTTTCAATTGACAATGATAGGTACTTCTTAACTTAGGCCTGTGCTATTGCAGTACCTTTCTTCATTTATTTTTCTCCTTTCATTACATCTGCCCTCGATCTGTATTTCAGGCTAAAAAAGAATCATCACCTAAATACGCAATTTTCACTATTTCATCTATTTAGTTCCTCCTCATACTTCAAATTTTAGAAGGGACCTTTTCCAACACAAGATATGTCTGTACAATAGTTATCATAGTAGTTATGAGTATAAGCAATGGAATCAATGAGACAAGGCAAATTTTCTTGTTTCTCTGCCAGTAAATGGCCATAGAAAATTGGGTAAGTTTACTTTTCTTTTTGAAAATGAGAAAAGGGGGCTTGAACAGATCAATAAGCAATAAAGAAACTGAAATAGTGTTGAAGTTTTCCTCTCTCAAAAGGCTACACAAATGTACCTAGTTCTTTTCTATCTTATATTGATGAAATTTGATGCAGAACTGTAAATGCATTATTGGCTAAAGTAACTTAGTAATACATTTTTAAGATTGTGAACATAGAGGTTTTTATATGGAAATTTAAGAATTTTTCAATATCATAGAATTGATTAATCTATTTAATGACATTCATAGACTAAATGAGAAAAGTCATCTAATTGCTTTAATTAATGTGAGGTAGCATTTGTTAATGTTAATATATTTTATTGAAAATAAAACCAAGTATATTAGAGTAAGGGATAAATTTCCTTAATTTTTAAAGGCATTGTACCTAAAATCATAATAAAATACTGCATTTATTTTCATTAAGATACAGAACATAACAAAAAACCCACTCTCTCTCACCAAGTGCTATGTGGATGCATGTCACTATCCCTATTAATTACATCATGATGCTAGGCTATAAGACTATAATGCATCAATAAAAATACTTAATAAAGGCACACTGAAGTCCTAGCTGATCTTATAAGAAAAGAAACACAAACAAGTGACATAAAATACTAAGAATTGAAAGAAAAGGCATGCTTAAAATGTATAGATAGTATGATCATCTACCTAGAAAGAAAAAACACAAAATCAGCTATTATAACAAATCAGTGCTATTCATTGGTTCTCTAAAGAAAAATGTGGTTATAATAAAAGTAATAATCAAGTAGAAAATATGGTAAAGTAAAACACTCTTCAGAATAACAAAGGAGACAATGCCAAGAATTTAACCCAACTTAAATGGACTGTCTGAGCAACACAGAAAGACACGTAGGGAATCTGGTGTTACATGGAGACACCCCTGCACTTAGATGATGAATTAATAATCGTGAGCATCACCCACGGCCACTGCCCCATGTCACAGCACATCCTCCTTGACAAAGTCCCTGCAGCCAGGGCAACACAGAACTGAGCCTGTGCAGAAGCAGGCGATCCAGGACTATGGGAAGAACAAGACCCTGTGCTCAAGAAAAGCTGCACATTATTAGAGGGGAAAATACAGTGCTATTTTCATTCAAAGCAATGATATGTTGTTATTGTGGGCTTGGATGAGAAAGAAAAACATCCTGTGGATTTCTTAGTGGATTGCTGTTAAAGAGCAGATTTCCAAAGTGTCAGAAAGTAGGTACGTGCTCTGTGTGACCGGGGCTGATGGCAGAGACTCAAAGGGGTTATTGTGTTACTTGTTAAAGCTTGTAGATAGTTTAGAGTTATCAACTTTATTATTTTTTAACCCACTTAAGTTACACACATTCTCTATGTAAAATATGCCCTCTTTTATATAAAAGAGAAGTGCATATATATATGTTTCCACATATAAATATAAAATATTTCTGAAAGTACATTAAACATTTCATAGCATGAGATGCTGATGGTGAAGGAAGAAAGTTTGGGAAACTAGGTAGAAGAGAGAGTTGAGTTTTGAAATTTGGAATTGTATCATGTATTAAATAGTAAATTGATAAAAACCACTTAATATAAGTGTTGAAAAGAGACTACTAAAACAGCATCAAACAGAAAGACATAAAACAGAGAAAAACTACAAAACGCCAAGTCAAGGTGTAAAAAAAGAACACTATTAGGAAAAATGTACATATGCATGAATGTTTGGATGCATTGTGTGGGAAGAATTTTAAAAATCAGTATCTTAAAATGTCAGTTCACTAAAAAAAATCTATGTATTCAATCAAAATACAACAAAATGTCTAACGGAATGCAATAGTCTATTTTTTAAAGTACCAAAGAAGGGCCTAAGGTAGACAGAATAATTTTGGCAAAAAAAGTATAAATGGTGGGAAGTGTTCTACCAAATACCAAGAACAATTAAAGCTATGACAATTAAGACTGTGTGTTTGGCACATAGAAATAGAAGAAACCCATGGAATAAAACAGAAAACCCACAAATCGACCCCCACAGTTATGGACTCTTAACACGTGATAGATCTGGCATTGCTTATCAAAATGAAAGAATGAACAATCAATAAATAGTGTTAGAGTAAGTGCTAATATCATAACAAAAATTGGCTCTAAAGGTATGAATTTGGAAGTCAGACCTCTAAAAGTTTAGAAGGAAATTTAAGAAAATATATTCATGGCTTTGGGTTTGGGGAAAATTTTCTATATATATTGAAATAGATACTTTAAAATAGATTATTAAGTTCAATTAAATTAAAATTAAAAAATTTTGTACATGCAAAGATAACTATAAAATTGTTTAAAAAAAACAAGCTATGGTATGGAATAAACTGTACAAAAACCCTAATCTTTGAATAATTTCTATAAATCAATAAGAAAAAGACAATTTCTCTCTGTCTCTCCATATTTGTGTGTGTGTGTGTGTGTGTGTGTGTGTGTGTGCGCACGTGGAGGTGTCAGGGGTCAAATCTAGGGTCTTGCATCTGCTAAGCGTGTGCCCTAACACAGAGCTGTACCCCCATCACCGATACACAAGTATTCTTTAAAGAGGAAGCTGTAATGAGACCAAATTAAAAATATGCCCTACCTCTTTAGTAACTACGGAAGTACAACTTGAAATCACAATGATACCACTATAAATACCTTGATACCCTAGAAACAGTAAGTATCAGAATACCAGGATTCATGAAAATATAGAATATTGTGAGCACATACCCTTCTTTGTGATTGTATAAATTGCTTTGACCGCATTTTCTTGAATTTAGCAAATAGGTTGAAAAGGCACATGCATTCTTACTTAGTCATTTCTCTCCCGGGAATAGTTAAATTTAGATAAATGTTCTCATGTACAAGGATGCTCATAGCTGTGTTATTTTTGGTAGTAGCAAAATAAAGAAAACTTTGAAGTAACAAATTAATAAATGCAACGAAATGGAAGAGTAAATGATTAAATTAGGGCAAAATATATAAGTGTGTTCAAATCTTGGAAACTTAAGAGTGAGAAAAGCAATTTACAGATAGATACAAGATAGGATGATAGAATTTATGTAAATTTTATAAATATTCAAGAGATGTTGTATATCATCCAGCTATCCCTGCATATATACTAAAATGCACAAGCATATATACCTGGCATTTCTAAGAGTATTTACCCCTGGAGGAAGCAATATGGTCATGGAAAGTGGCTAGGTTGGGTTTCCCAGAAGGAGAGGCAGAGATGAGCATCACTTTGTGAAAGAGATTTATTAAGGGAAGACCTTTGGAAGACGGCAGGTGAGAGAGACAGGACAGGAGGCTGGACGGAGTGGGTGGCATTGGGGAGGGAACTGATCAAGCGTGGTATCTGAAGGACTGAGATTCACTGTGGACTTACAGGAGTGCTGGCGCACAACTTGTATGTCATGGGAAGTGGCCACATTAGTCCCATCTTGAGGCCGTACACCCCCAGGTTAGCCACCGACCAAGAGTTGCTGGTGGTGGTGAGGGGTCCCTTCCTGAACGAGAGGGTGTGTTGAATACTGCCAAGAAAAGTTTTTCATTATTAAATCCGAGCCTCTTATTTTTCTCTCTCAGTAACAACAGGGCACGGTGCAATATCAAGCTAATGCCATAGTATTTAAAGTTACTATTTCTCCATATTATTGCTCTGACGCGTACATTGGTCCCACTTACATATCGTCATAGTTCTCTCAGTGAAATGAGAGGCAGACCGAGGGAGGCGCCAGCAAGTCTCCAGCTGCAGTCTGCCTGAGACGCAATTCTCTACCTACCCCCAGCAGTGGGCTCTTGCTGCCATTTGACTGATGAAGGATGGAAGTGAAGCCCCCTATCAAGAGAGTCTGTTTCCTCTGACCACATCTAGAATCCGCTGAAGTCAATTCTCCCAGGAGCAGAGCCTGAGTAGAGTCTGAATTCCCACAAAGTGAGTTATTGGGGGCATGCTCCCAGGAAAAAGGACATACAGGAGAGAAAGGGGAGGAATTGGATTCTGCTGGAGGTAAGCTACAGACCGGTCCCGTGGAGGTCCAGAACATAATTTATACCACAGAGGTGGTTAGTCATTGGCTCCAGGGTTAGGGTTAGGGTTAGGGTTAGGGTTGAGGTGGAGCCCATGTAGCCGTGGGAAGTTCTCCATGGGGGTACCTGGGAGCTGTTATTAGACAAAATTCACAGCAGCTAGGAGATTGGCCTTTCCTGATCATGTGAACGAGATCTGAATAGGACCTACTATGGCAGGATATAGGAGATTCTATATTATTATATTTCTTAACACAGATAATCAATTAATTGCCTGACTGCTTTCCAACTTTTATACCACATTGTATGTTGCAACATTTAAAGTAATGATAAATTATGAGGGTTGGCTTATGAAAGCTTAAAGCAATAATAAGAAAGTTGTATAATATACTTTCCCCCTCTTACACAATCAATCGTGAATCTCTATTATGAATGAATAGCAGAATTATGTAATTGAAATAAACCATTTATTCTTTGAAATAATGTTATTGAATAAAAGTGTATTTTTAAGCGTGCTATGAAGGGTATTCTTCATAGTTAGGCGTGGTAGCCCATGCATGTTATCTTAGTTGTTGGGGAGCTGAGACAGGAGGATTGCAGGTTCGGGGCCAGCTCATCATAATTAGTGAGACCCTGTTTGAAAATTTAAAAAATAAATAAATAAATAAAAAGGGCTGTGTTGTAGCTCAGAGGTAGAATGCTCCTGGGTTCGATCCTCACTATCCCCCCAAAGTATTATTCTTTCAGATAATATTATTGAATATAAGGCATTTATTTTTAAAGATCCTATAAAGAATATGAAACACATGAGAATTATATTAGAGCAAAGGTAGGCTGATTCTTGTTAGGTCTAGGAGTTAACTGCCCCGTTTTCTACAGAGCTCTGCATTACTTTGCTAGGGCTCCATGACAGAATACCACATACTGGATGGCTTAAACAATAGAGATTTATTTCCTCTCATGGAGGCTGAAAGTGGAAGACCACGCCTTTCTGGTTCTCCCAAGGCCTCGTTTGGCTTTCCAATGCCATTTTCTCCTTGTGTTTCATCATCATTTCTCATCCTTTAGCGTCTTGGTCCACGTTCCTCTTTTTTTTTTTAGGTTGCCAGTAAGAATTAGAGTCCACCATAATCACCTCATTTTACTTTCATTACCTTCTAAAGGGCCCCGCCTGCCAATGTGGTTTTACATCTTGTAATGCAGGGGGTTAGGACTTTAATATGTGAATTTTAGAGGGAGGAATTCAATTCATTCCATCACAGCCCCCTGCCTTAACTTACTATCTAAAAAATTTCTAGCATTAAAAAATGGTTTGCTTTTAGAACATACATCATTTCAAGGACATTTTTCATTTTGGAAGTAGAAAAGAATGGGAACTATTCCAATTTAGTTCTTATTTTCCCTTTTACAATACAAAGGGATCATCTTTGAATACTAACAATAAAATTAAAATATTGAAATGAGTAAATGGTACAATCTTGTCTTTCCTTGACATAATTAAGTGAAAGAATAATATCAGGCACAGACTTGCATCTCTGAAAAGCTGGTACAGGGATTATTTTTTGCAGGAACTTATGCAGCAAGAACCAAACATGGTTTATCCTTATTCAAATGTGAAGTTCTATTTAATTAGAAATTGGATGAGAAGGAAATACATTTCCTACATATTAATAAAATATTACTCAGTTCAAATTTGAATATCATTTTCCTAAATTGCATATTTTCAAAGCTTGGATTAACTGAGATCAATACTGTATAAAACCTCAGGGGCCTATCTTTGAAGACAGTCCTTGGTATGGCAATGAAAGAAGCAGTAGGTTTTCATTAGTAAGAAATACGTATCCCAAGGGGCACATTTTTATTGGCAAATAAGAACCCTGGGTTTTTTCCCCCAAAAAGAAACCTCTCAACTTCAATTCCTAGAAATACAATTTCAGCAAATGAATATGTATAGTAATATGCGAGAAGAAAAAGAACAGTTGACAAAAAGAAATCAAAATTAATTCATATACCAAAGCTGAAGAAGTGGGAACTAATGAGAAATATTTTACCCGAGAGCTACATGAATAATGGAATAATGAGAAGAACTTTTACAGTTTACAAAGCTTTATCACATACACATTGAGAAACTGTTTCTTCCTACTACCATGTGAAGTATCATGTGAAGCTTGCTTTGTTCTCATTTTATAAATTGGGAAATTGAAGGTCAGGCTAGTTCAGTTGTTTGATTCCAAATTCTATGAAAGCAGGTTGCAGCGGAGCTACCCTCTGTTAAGCAGGAAGAACCAGTTTACTGGCACAAGGAAGGCACTTTTCTAGTCCTTGGGAATACAGAAACGAACAAAAATGACTTAAGTCCCTACTTTTTTGGAGTTTAGAATCAATAGTATACAGACTCATATCTTGCCCTTTCCCAGGAACTGCTCAGAATATACATAGAGCATCAAACACAGTGGGAAAATAAAAAGTCACCAGCATTTAAACAGATATGGTGTAGTACTAACCACCCTGGCCAATACAGAAACTACAACAAAGGTAAAAACTAGCAACTTCAGTGCAGCCTTATAGGAAGTAGTAATAAATAATAATAATAATAATAATAATAATAATAATAATAATAATAAAGCAAAACAAAAAGGAGACAAGTGAAAGTCTCTGAGTTTCTAAGAGCAGGGATGGAAGGTAGCAGAACAGAGAAGATGGTGAGAAAAAGAGATAAAGACACTTGTATCTGCACTATTAAGTAGCATTGTTTCAGAGAACTAGTCCATATAATTATGAAATATAATAATATGTATGTAGGGAGCAGAAGTAAAGTAACATTTCTTAGTTGATAACATAATTATTTACTAGGAAAACCAGAGAATAAATCAATTAAAAAGGTATTAGAAATAATGCAAGATTTTACTAAGATGATCTGTTACAAAGGAAGTCACAATACCTTTATTACAGTGGATAGCAGGAAAGGGGGAGAGACAGGAAGGGAGGTGGGACATGAGGGAAAAACACAAAAGTACTCAGGAATGCTAAGGCTCCATGACAGAATACCACATACTGGATGGCTTAAACAATAGAAATTTATTTCCTCTCATGGAGGCTGAAAGTAGAATGCAGGTCTTTTAATAAAAAAAGTAAACAAACATAGAACTACTGAATGACATAAAAGACACACTAAAAACCCTAACTACTTGGATGCAACCATGATTTTGAAAGGGAATATTTATCTTTAAATCTGTAATTTCAAAACACTTATTTTTAATTCTATATTTCAACATGATGTATGTTTTTAGAGCAAGGTAAACAAGGCAGAAGAATTCCAACAGGATATTTCTCTAAGAGAGTAAAGGGGGGATAGGCTTTAACTTGAACAAAGAGAATCATTAAATATTCATTTTTCATCACTTATTTAAATACGTTTTCTTAAACTAGGGGGAAAAAAAATAAGTCTCGAGCAAGCTCCGAAGGAGAACTTTCTGATGGAACATTGGCGTATACGATTTGCAGACTTGATCTAGCAACCTGGGAAAGGCCCTGCCTGTAGACAGATATGGGCTGTATGTCTATTCCATTAAACATTCCCACAAACAGCGTTCCCTTTTATTTAATGTTTTATTTGGATGTTTTAAGTGTCCTCATCTATAACACCTTTCAAAGATATTGTGAACTTTTTCTTGGGAAAGAAACATGTAGTTTAGATTCTTTAAAGAGTTTTTTTTTTCTGGAACTATTAGTATTCTGTGAATAATCTGACTTTAAAAATTTTATATGTATTTTTTAATCTATTTTATTTGGAAAATAAGTCATTTAGAGGACTGTTGCTTTTGAAGTCATATATTCTTAGAACTGACAAATGGTGACTCAATGTGTTGGAGTTCTGCCCTGTTTATTTTCATAAAACATTTCAACTTTTTTTTTTTTACTTAGATTTGGAGCAGCTTTTCTGTTTCAAGATGGCTTATTTTTCCTAAAAAGGGCTCAGATAAAAATGTTTATATTTTCCAAGTGCACCTCGTAACTGACGAGAAAAGACCCAGGATTACTCTGACTTTATGTTGACATTTAAGGGACGAGGACCCTATTCATCCAGGCAAGGTCGAAAGGTGATATTGAGTGTGTTCAAGTGAAGATACAGGACTTAGGCTTCAAAGAACTCCAGGCCCGAGATAAAGCTGGGAGGAATGCACTAGGAGATCCCAAGACGTTAGCCAGTGCTCTCATTTTTAGTACCATCATCTGTACGTAAAAAAAGAGTCATGAGGATAGCCACAGCTGGTTCCCATGATGAGGCCCTTCTTGGCTTCATTACTCTCAACTCATGGGGAACTGGAAGCAATTTGAACGGCCTCAAGCAAGGATGCTGATCACCTGGATCTACCTCTACCACTGGGCTCCGGTCATCAGTAGCACTAAGATCTCAGGGAGTCAGTTGATCTGGGTCTGCATTTTCTCAATAGCATCACAGGAAGAATGCTATCAGCTGTTGTGAAGTGAAATGACATACTACGTGACAAGCCCTTAGAACCCTATGTAGCTGTCCTTGAAAATAGTCATTTTATAATTTTCTTGCTTTGTTCTTTATTTTCCACCCTGGATGCAGTACATCAGAGCTGTAAATAGACACCCAGGGTATAATATCCGTGGGGGTGATGGGCAACAGATACAAACTCTGGTGAGGCAGAAAAGACATTTATTTTTTGAAAAATGGGCATTGGTCTATGTACCTGGAAATCATCATGAAATCAAATAACAATTGTTGGTAAAGATGTGAGGAAATAGGAACTCTTCTCCACTGCTAGTGGGATTCCAAACTAGTTCAGTTGCTATGGAGATCAGTGTGGGGATTCTTTAGAAAACTGGGAATGGATCCACCATATGATCCCGCTATTCCATGCCTGGGTATCTTTCCAAAGGGGTTGAAACCAGAGAACTACAGTACTATATGCATACCCATGTTCATAGCAGCACAATTCACAATAGCTAAATTATGGAACCAACCCAGGTGTCCATCAACAGATGAATGGATCACAAAACTATGGGAACTACACACAATGGAATTCTACTCAGCAACAAAGAAGAATAAAATAATGTCATTTGCAAGAAAATGGAAGGACCTGGAGAACATTATGTTAAGTGAGATTAGCCAGTCACAGAGAGTGAAGGGGCACATGTTTTCTCTAATATGTGCAAGCTAGGGTGTAATTGGGATACAAGAGGGACTCCAGATAGTGGAGGAGACACCTCAGTGGAGCCAGGGGGGTGGTCTAAGGGAAGGGGAGGGGAAGACTGAGGTCCATTATTGGAAATACTAACCCTGACAGTGTGTACACATGTGAAAATCCCAGTATCAGTCTCAGGTCTCTGTCTGGGAAGGGGTGAGATGGGGAGGCATGGGGGGGCACCAAAGCTGTGTGCATGTATGTCAATGTCAACATGACTTACATTAGGATGTGAGACCATAATGCACCAATAAAAGCACATTAAAAATTTATAAAAAAAAAAAAAAAGAAAGAAAAATGGGCAACTTACAGGATGCAGATATGCTCCCGACTCAGCTTTCAGAACACTGCCCCAGACCACAGCACAGAACTGGCCTGCTGGCTAACCTCCCGCCACTCACGGGCCCCGCCAGCAACTCCAGTGACCGCCACCCCTACTGGACTGCCTCCCAGCCAGGGACACAATCTTGCGATCCCTGCCACCCAGAAAGCCAGCTGCAGTCGCCACCCCTCTCGAGCCAGCGGATTCCGGGACAGTTCTCCTCCTTCCAGTTGCTCGGTCCTGCACTGACATCTTGCATTAGTCACTCGCCGAGCCTGGCGTCCAAGTCGAAGCACTCAAGGATTGCAGTTCTACCTTGAAGACGTTCAAATAGGGAAGGTGGACATTTTCCAAGTAACCACGGTGTCCCCAAGTTGCCAGGCAGCTGGAGACGCCGCACACCTCTGTTGTAAATCACTGCAGACAGGGTGCTGTTTCTGCTCCAAGCACTAGTGGTGAAGCAGCAGCTGGGGGGACGCACCTGGCTCCCGAGAGAGCGGCTGGCTTGCTCGTTCGTGCTTTGCCCCTGAGCATCTTTGCTCCTTGTCTCAGGGGCCGCGGGGACCCACTCCCCCCTCGGCCTCAGTCAGTTCACGTGGACACCCTAAGCGAAGGCGGCGTAGCCGGTATCATCAGCTGCTAAACTGTTTATTTGTACATGCGGTGATAACTTGGGCTAACAAATATTTACATTAGGATTGCATGTCTAGAATAATGATTCTGTTCATCAGGAGTAAAGGAAAATGGCTTAGATATCATGGCACAATATTATGAATGCTACTGAGCTGGTCTCAGGAAACTACTCGATTGAGGCCTGCGTGCCAAAGTGTCAGGGAGTAAGGACCACGTGACACAGCCTGTGACACTCCACTCCATGAAGTGGAGTGGAAGAGCTAGAGTGGGATAGTGACAGTTCACAGCCAAGGGAAAATAGAAATAATTCGAAATTCAACCTTTCAGTGATCAGAACTTAAAAGAGTAGACATGAGTCAGGTGTGGTGGTGTGTATATGTAATCCCAGCACCTGGGAGGCTGAGACAGGAGGATTGCAGGTTCAAGGCCAGCCTCAGCAACCTAGCAAGACCCTGTTTCAAAATAAAAAATAAAAAGGGCTGAGGGTGTAGCTCAGAGGTAGAATGCCTCTGGGTTCAATTCTCAGTAACACACACAGAGACTATGCATAAGAATCTATAAATTATGTCCAAAGCCTTAACTTTGAATAGTCCTAAGATTCAATCTAAAATAAAAAGAGTATACATATTTTACTATTAACCACAGGAAAAAAAATAAATAAATAGTATTTTTCCAGGTTGGGCCGGTTCATAGGAAGATACTCTACATTCAAATTACTATTAATTTTAAATTCTCGAACGTGCCACTCCTGGATATTTATACCGCAATGTGCATTATAAGTTCATGCATTCTTAATTATAATAAGTGATAAAAAATTTCAACCGAGGTCAGGTAAACTGAGGTTTATATGTCAAACTTCCTCGTGCTGTAGCTTTAAATGAACAAGATTTCCTCAGCAGCAAGAACTTTTCTCTGTTCCAGTTTTGGTTCTCTCTCACGGCCTAACATTAATACGAATTGGTATGTTTGCGCCAAGAACTTTCTGTCACCCAGAAAAGAAGAAAGGAAGTCAAAGGCTTCACACAGTTGAGTTCACTGACAAAGGTTAGCCTTTACAAAAGCAAGAGAAGCCAGCAAGCTGAATCCACACCTTACTGCTTAAAACACTAGTGATAGTCACTGTTATCAGATGTACAGAGGACTTCACTATTGTACACACTGCATGCATTCTGACATATAACCCCCCCAAAGTGTGAGACAAACATAAATAGTATCTCCATATTCCAGATGGGATGACTGGGGCACAGAGACATTAGGTAACTTATCTAAGGGGGCACAGCTCCTCAATTCAATTCTATTCTAAATATTGAACCAGTTAGTCTGGTTGAGAGTCCAGGCTACTGGGTCCTCCTCTCCTCTAAATTTTATTCCACTTTCCTTTAGAATATTTAAAATTCTGAAACATTACATCCAAAGACTGAATGTCAAGCTAGAACGTGCTTTTTGAAGTTTGTTTTACAATGATGGATATGTGATAAGGATTGGTATTACGTCAGCGAACAAGGCAGATTGATCCACACCCACACAAACTTAAAAGCTCAGGACAGGTGAAAGAGACGAGAGAGAATAGAGGAAGGAATGTTAATCTAGGGGAGACCCAGGGTTTGTGGGAACCCAGTCAAGGGACATGATTTGATCCAGGAGGTCAGAGCTGGTGAAGATCAAATGGTCCCCAGGCCCAGGTGGGCGAATTCCAGCAAAGGATGCAGGGAGGCTGAGGACATGACGCCGAGAGGTAAAGACCTAGCGGGGGAATGAAAGTGAGTTAACAAAGGGCCTGGGGAGGAATGACGAGCAGGCCAGCATGTGAGGAGGAGAAATGCCATCGGGCGCGCCAGGCTGAACCCTCAGCCATGAGGCCCCAATAAAAGACGCTGCCTGAATGTTGCTGGTTCGAACCTCTTTTATTATATCTCTCTCTTTCTGGGATCAAGAGCATTGCACAAGCAGTAACAAACAGAGTACAGAAGTCGTCTTTCCAAATAGTGCTTTTCCTACAGACTTCCAATAACCCCTCTCTCTAGCAACCCGTCTTCCACTAGCAACCCACAATCTTTCTTCCCAGGACTTCCCCAGCAACCTGGCCAACCTCTTCCCAAAGGCTTCTTCTTCCCAACCACTTCCTCCCAGAACTTCTCCCAGCAACTTCCCAACAACTCTTTCCCCAGTAACAACTCTCTCCAGCAGCCGCCCCAACAACCACCCAGTCAGCCAACTACTCCCTACATGGGAGAGGTGGAGGCTCTTAAAGCCTCGCAGGGCCTAAGCCACGAGGCGTCTCATACAGCTCTCACCTAAGCCGGCCACGAGTCCGGCGTTCTGGTGCATGCGCTCTGGCGTGGGGCAGCCCTAGAATGTTTTCCACCTGCAGCTGCTTCTGGCACTTTGCCAGGCGCCATCTAGAGGCGAGGTCTAGCCGGCGGGACTAGGCCCCCGACAAAATGCGATGGGAAGAATTCATGCAGGGAATTTAAGAAGTGAGTTTTTAATCAAGTTGCAAATCATCTGATTTGTTTTGGTAAGACGGCTTGGGCTGCAGAATGGAGAAGAGCTTGCAATGGGGTAAGCCTAGAGACGGGGAGGCAAGTTATGAGGCGGATCCAGTGCTCAAGCAAGAGACCTTGGTGACCGAGACCCACAGAACTCCCACGGGGCAGGGGGGAGGTAGGCAGATGAGGGAAATACCTCGGGGCTGGGATTGATGGAAATACCTTGGGGCTGGGATTGATGGAAATACCTGGGGGCTGGGATTTATGGAAATACCTCGGGGCTGGGATTTATGGAAATACCTCGGGGCTGGGATTTAAGGTTGGGTACAGGTTGTACTTACTTATGTGAAAGATGCTGGAGAGGAAGGAATCCAGGTTAAGTCTTAACTTTCTCATCTCAATATGTGGGCTAGTGGGCAAAGCTACTTAGCGAGTCAGGGAACACCCCCGCAGGGCAGGAGGCTGCTGAGCGCATTTTGGAATATCGTGTTTGGAATGCCCGAGAGAGAACTAAATGGATATGTCAGTACACAACAGAGGTTACGGCCAGAAGAAATTTTAAGCAGGGAAGGGGCATTTTAAAGTCATCGGTGCATGCTAGGGATTGCTAGGGAGAACTTTTAGAAAGCCATCCTTTTTATTTTAAATACTTTTATTGGTGCATTCTTGTCTCATCACACTGTGGTTCATGGTGATAATGACACACATGAACTCAGCACTTGGCGGGCCGCCCCAGGCTTCCTCCCCACTCCCCCCTTTTGCCTAGTTCTATTGAGATTGGCGTTGGTATTCTCACATACGTACACCATGCCAATGGAAGCATTTCCATCATTAATTTGTCCTATCCTTCCCCCTAGACCCCCTCTCTCCTTCCCCTAGACCACTTTCCTTGCTCCATTAGGGTTTCTTCTCCATTCTCTCTCGTAGCTCAGCGTGGTGGCGCACGCCTGTAATCCCAGTACTCGGGAGGCTGAGACAGGAGGATCGCAGCTTCGAAGCCAGCCTCAGCAATTTAGCAAGGCTCTCAGCAACTTAGTGAAATCCTGTTTTCTAATAAAAAATAAAATCGGTCTGGGGCTATAGCTCAGGGATGGAATGCCTCTGGGTTCTCTACGCTGTACCCTCCACCCAGAATAAATAAATAAAGTCCCTCTTGTATCCCAATTACTCACTAGCATCCACGTATGAAATATATATATATATAATTTTAATAACAAAGACTCAATATTTAAAAGGATCCCCAAATGTGGAATTGTAGCCCATTTAATACAGATTATTTGTATAAAATTATAAATCCTGGGCTGGCCTTCTTGTAAATGATTTTTATAAAGATAGTAGAACAAATTCATAATTATAAAATCGGCTGCATCCCCCAAGTAAGATATAGTTGCGGTGTTAAGATGGAAGACAGGAATTTAGAACTGTAAAGGCGACGGTTTCCCTGTGCTGAAGGAACAGGCGTGCTCCCCTTGCGGTGACTTTGCCGGGCTGCACTAATGAGTGGGTGACTTTGAATTATAGGAAGGTTAATTAACCGGTCATTCTTGATGAGAGTGTAACTCCGTTGCGGGTCATTTGTGAGACACAGTAAATGCACAGCAGATTTAACTTGACATTCTTGTTTTAGGCAATCTTTTGTTTTGAACACAATTCTAAGTGCTCTTTCTGTTACATTCTGATTGCTGCCACAGGTGTGAATTAGCAGAGTCTAAACAGCTGAATTGTATGAATTGGATACAGACGTGGGTTAGACTCTGTCCAAAGGCACATGTTTCTGGAGAGATAGGAGTTAGTTTGAAATGTCTATAATGGAAAATGTTTCTAAGGAGTCCCTGTAGTGGTGGGTAATGCAATATTAATTGAGGAAAAAGAAGTTTCACAAAAAGTAAAGCACTCAGCCAATCAGAGAGAGAGAGAGAGAGAGAGAGAGAGAGAGAGAGAGAGAGAGAGTCCAGAAACATTTGAAATGCTCTGAAATATTTTTGTAAATAATAAGGAGGCACAGGAGGCTAAAAATTAGAGATAAGCCGGGCGTGGTGGTGCATGCTTGTAATCCCAGCATTCGGGAGGCTGAGACCGGAGGATCCGGGTTCGCGGCCAACCTCAGCTACCTAGTGAGGCACTACGCAACTTAGTGAGACGCGGTTTCAAAATAAAGAATAAAAAAAAAATAGGGCTGGGGATATGGGGATATAGCTCGGAGGTAGAACGCCTCTGAGTTCAATCCCCAGTACCGCAAAAAAAAAAAAAAAAAATTAGAGATAATATGGATTCCTGAAGTGATTCTACCCAAGGCCCCATATTTGAACATGTAGGCTGTTAAACACACAAATATTCATGGCTAATAGCGCCCCCTGGAGGTGGGCGGTGATAACCTATTTCTTTATGATTTTATGAAGAGTTCTGCTGCCAGTGATGATGATAATAATAATTTTATTTTTAATCAAATATTTTACCTTTACAAATAAGATACAAAAATTAAATTCTAGCCAAGTGTGTTGGTACATACCTGTAGTCCTAGCTACTCTGGAGACTGAGAAATGGGGACTGCTTGAGACCAGGATTTCAAGGCTAGCACAAGCAAAATAGGGAGATTGTGATGGCGGGGGGGGGGGGGGGGGGGGGGGGGGGGGGGGGGGGGGGGGGGGGGGGGGGGGGAGGAGGAGGAGGATGAGGAGATGAAGGAGATGGAGGAGGAAGAGGAGGAGGAGGAGGAGATGAAGGAGAAGGAGGAGGAGGAGATTCTGTTTTTATAAAGCTGTATGATAAGAATTTAAATTTGTGATTTTTATAAATAGAGACTCCATAGTTTAATAATCAAAAACTTCTGGGCTAATGCACTCATTCCTAATAAATAATTTTGAAAAATTAAAACATATCATGGATGCTGCTTTGTAATATAAAGTATATACTATCTTTAAATATTTATATATTTGGGATTTTTAACTATCCCACTCAGCCCACTGTATCTACCTGAAATCATTCTAGGATTGTTGAAAGTGTCAATTCAATTTTAGGCAGCAACATGACATTTGCCTGGGACCTATTATAACTGGCATTGTGGCTCTTTTGATTTATTTCCAGTGCTGAACACAAATATCATTTATTTTAATATTCCCTTTCTCTGGCAACGTAATAAGGGGCTAGCAAGGCACGACTGATAAATAAAGCATGTGCTTGTTTCATTAATATTTTCATGATTAGCTGTTTGGGGATTTATGGATGTGTTGTAGGGAGCTAAGATTGAACTAGAGTACAGATTCCCTCAAGATAGAGCCAGATGCCATGGATTTTAGTAAATATGAATAAGTTGTGTGCATTGCCCAAGTTTTTATTATAACCATAAATATTCAAATTCACTTGTTTTTTTTTAGTTCAAGGATAAAGAAATAAAACAAAATGTGACTGCTTTATTTAAAGACATCTCATAATTGTTGTGTGGCAGAGGGAAAGACATGTTTTTGTATATGTGTATGAGTAAAGTGAGAGAAAAGTAGTAAAAAAGGGAACTCCTGGTTGTTGTCTTAATGCTTTGATACCTTTGTGTGTGTGTGTGTGTGTGTGTGTGTGTGTGTGTGTGTGTGTGTGTGTGTGAGACTGGGGATTGAACCCAGAGGCATTCTACCTTTGAGCTACACCTGCTCCCCCATTTTATTTCTTATTTCGAAACAGGGTCTTGCTAGGTTGATGAGAGTTTCACTACTTGCTGAGGCTGTCCTTGAACCTAAGATCCCCAGTACTGGGATTACAAGCATGCACCACCACACCTGGCAACTTTTTGTATTAAGTATATATACACATGCACAAGTCAAAACTATTATCTTAATATTTCTAGGACTTCATTATTCTCTGCTTTGGGTTTATGTTCTAATGGTTTTCTGATGGGTGAAAAAGAAACAAAGCATGTATAACCATAACAGAAAGAATACTGGATTCCTGTGTCTCTGATAATTTATGATTTCACATTTTGATAATGGAATATATTTTAATGCTTGGGGATATGATATTCAGATTTTCTGAGGGTACAATTCAAGGGTCAGACAAAAATGAGTCTTTGAATAAATACATATTGCAATTTATTTCAAAGCAGCATTCAGTATAGCAGGTGATAAAGATTATCCTCCTTGGAATCTAATATATCTCTACTCCGTCTTTCACCAAGTGTGAATTTATCAGTGGCGATCCCTATAATCTAGTTGTCCCTTCTATAAGACAGGATACTAATCAGCCGAAATGATACTTCAAATATTTAATGACTAAGAAGACACAGATCAGTCATACAGCAAGCTGCCAACCGAGTCACAAGGGCAAAGCACCCTCATATCAGTTCTTGTAACATCTACCTTACATGTGCAACAAGATGAATGTGAGAATAAAAATAAATTAAATAAGATAATATGTGCCAAGAACCAGAAGAGAGTGCCTCACAAATAGAGAGCAAATTAACACACGTTGGCTGAGTCCTTTCTCTCCTTATTTGGCTGACCTCCCAACATTAATGGAACAGACCAGGTGAAATAGAGAGTGAGATATTTTTAAATGGTGGGGATTGAATTAAGGACTGACAAAATGGATAGGTGATTCCCAACTTTTTTATATACTGCCACAGGCAAGCTAAATATGATAATAAAAGTGTTCCTATATATTATATTGAAATTCATAAAGCAAATTCCATGATAGACGGAGGACACAGGAATCAATACATTTCCTGCTTAATCATGACCTCTCCTTCTGCTTATTTGCAATCCCCTGATTGCTAAAATAAACCTGGATACGTTAGTACCTGTGTGGAAAGAACATTCTAGTCTCCCTGTAAAATCTTACTGAAAAACACTGTGATTAGAACTGCATCCTGAGTTTTGAGTTTATTCTTAAACATGAGAGGGTAAATTTCAAATTCATAGTATGAAAAACTCAATGAACTTAATCTTTCAAAAGCAACTGCTTCGATGAACTGATTATGACATATTCAAATTAGATATTAATCGCAAAACAATTTGGTGGTCCTTCAAAAAGTGGTAACAACCAGAAGGACACGGGAACTTCTATTTTAAGGTTTCCGTTACCAGCTGTGAATATGTATCCTACACAGCAGTTTACGATCTTTAATAACTTCTATGTCATTAGTTTTTTAACCTGTGGAATTTCCCTCCTTTGGTAACAAATTTATCGTTGGTGTACCTAAAGTGAGAATTAAAGCTGTTTCTATTAAATGTTCCTGTGAAATCAGATAGGAAATACATGTTGACCCTAGAAAATTTTTTTCTTTTTCTTTTTTTTGGGGGGAGTAAGGTGTGTAATTAACTATAGGCTCTAAGAGACTGGTATTTATGGAGAAATTTTCCTTGAACATAGTAAAATAAAATCAAAATGCAAAATATCAACTAAGCCTTTTTGTGTCTAGTATTGCTCAAGGAATGCTGTTTACATGTGTGTAAATAATGAAAGAAGGGTGTAATGGAGACTGGTGAGGTATTTATCCAACTCACTTACTTGACTCTTGGGTTCAGAGTTAGAATAAACGCCTCTTACGGTGTATGTGTTCCACGACTACATTGCTGCTGATGGACATAGATGGAAACGCCATTGATCTCTTCCAAGGGGTGCCCCATAAAAACCTTGTTTTCCTTTTTCTCTTTTTAAACCAATCGGCAAGGAAGTGAGCTATATCTTCCACCTGAAAGTCACACTTAAAGACGCTGGGGTCTCTGTCACCCCGGGCTCTCTGAGCACATTTTTACAGCGTAGTCTCTGTGTACGGAAACGAAGTTTGCAAAGCTATCAAAACAATATACATTTCCACTGGAATGGGATGGGTAAGAATTTTCCCTTCAGAGTCCTCGCTGAAAGCGTGGCATCATAATCCTAACTGCTCCGTATGGAGAAGCCAGCCTTCATGTTTGCCACCCTGGCACTGTGAGATGGCTAGGCGTTCTGTCTAGGTCTCCAGCCTCTAAGCTTCCAGCTTGCCTATCTTCTCAGCTTCTCAACTCAGGAAATTTCAGATCAACAGACCTCAGTGGAAGCACGTGTCTTTTCCTCACAAATACGGGCAGTTTGGTAGGTTGGTAGATTTGGTAAGTATAAGATGGCTGAAAGATCTGCGTATTATTTAGTCTCTTATGTCGCCTATTTTTTTATTTTGTTTGCTTTTTTTTTGATGCATACATATGAAGAACAAACAAACTCCTTGAGGAAAATACAAATGAAGATGTCAGGTTCACATCCATAATTTTGTTTTTTCTCTGGGATTTTGGCCCCTCAGGTCCTGGTACCTCTACTTGCTTTGTAATACCATCAAAATTCTGTTGTTCATTGTTTTCTGTTATGTTTCATTTCTATTTTACCCAGTGACCATGGCTTTTTATTTTATTTTATTTTTTTGCAGCACTGGGGATTGAACTCAAGGGCATTTTACCTCTAAGCTATACCTCCAGCCCTGTTTTTTCATTCTTTATTTTGAAACAGGGTCTCACTAAGTTGCGGAGTGCCTCACTAGGTAGCTGAGGCTGGCTGCAAACCCAGATCCTCTGGTCTCAGCCTCCCAAATGCTGGGATTACAAGCGTGCGCCACCACGTCCGGCTTACCATGGTTGTTTTTGATAGGGGAGATGGAAGGAGACAGGCTGCTCTGTTTATGTATCTAGTTGCAGAAATCTCTGGGTTCTCTTTGGAGTTGCACCATAGTTGACCTCAGTGCCAGTCTTACGCAATGCACTTATTTCCCATTTCACCTCTGCTCTAAGACTGTGTGTCCTAGACAATGGGCCAGTCTGGGGACTCTGGGCTCAGGCTCCTTTCTATGTTCTGAGCTGTTCTTCATCTTTCCCGATACTTTCCTTGTAGAATTCTCCCATTTTTAACATCCTTTAAAAATAACAAACAATGGATCTTTGTCAATAGTGGCATCCTGGAAATATGATTTGCAGTGATTCAGGAAACTAAGAAAAGATTCAGATACTCAAAATTCCTAACAATTTTAGATGAATCTCTTAATTTCATCAGAGCTAACTCTCTGTTTGAATATACCTGTAGCATTGTTTAGTCCCACAACGTCAAAATTATTATATGGTCCTTAAAAGAAGAATCGTACTTTAAATGTACATTTTATATTAAAATTCCCTAGATTTTTGTCTTAAATATATTGTCATGATTTTATCAGGAATATTTTATGTTGATATAGATTTATGCATGCATATTTTCCTGGGCATATTGAAGCTATCACAGGCATGATGTGATTCTTTAAGTCTTCCTTATTTTGGTTAATATAAATTAAATGTAATAGTTGATTACACAAAATTCATGTGCAAAATACAAGTAATAGAATGTGTAATTTCTAAGTTGCTGAAGGAACTTTTTCTTTTGGTACTCGGGATTGAGCCCAAGGACAGCTGTGTCTTTGAACGACATCCCTGGCCCCCTTTTATTTTTTATTTTGAAACAAGGTCTCACAAAGTTGCTGAGGCTGGCCTCAAACCTGCCACCCTCATGTCTCAGCTTCCCAGGTAGTGAGATTACAGTTGTGCCTCACTGTGCTCAGCTGCTGGAGGAATCTTGATAAACCTGGAGAAAATACGTTCATCGGTTTCACCTCCACTAGGTATGCTCCACTCTCTGAAGCTTTCCTTAACCTTACAGCTTTCTTTTTTTTTTTTTACAAGCGTGCGCCACCACTCCTGCCCCCCCCACACTTTTTATTTATTTATTTATTTATTTATTTATTTATTTATTTATTTATTTATTTTTCGGTACTGGGGATTGAACTCAGGGGCGTTCTACCTCCGAGCTATACCCCCAGCCCTATTTTTTTTTTTTTTTTTATTCTTTATTTTGAAACCGAGTCTCACTAAGTTGCGGAGTTCCTCACTAGGTAGCTGAGGCTGGCGGTGAACCGGGATCCTCTGGTCTCAGCCTCCCGAATGCTGGGATTACAAGCATACGCCACCACGCCCGGCAACCCTACAGCTTTCTTTTGCCTATGTTTTACCTTATTTATGAAACATCTACTAGAGCTCAAATAATGTGCTAGAAAGTAAAGACAAACTCTTATTTTACACTTGATTTATGCTTGTTAATTTTCTCTAGACATATAGATTTGATATTTTGCATTCCTCTTCATTATTTGAAGTCCCTAGTAAACTTCTGAATATTTTCAAGCTTATCCTATGCCTGGTTCTTACTATCTATTGCTGTACAAAGCACCACCCCGAAACCTAGGGACCTAACAATTTTGAGTTACCCTTCTCAGTTCTGTGTGTTGTCTGGGCTCAGCTGGGCAATCTTTTCTTGCTGTCTGTGGTGCAGTTGAAGACTAAATAAATGTCCAAGATGACTGCTCACAGCCTGCACTTGCCCTACCCTGCTGGCTGGGGCTCATCGGGGACGGTCGGGACTCACTGCAAACTGGCCGTGTTCCTAGAGTGGACACCATGAGCGCAAGTGTTCCAGGACAGCAGAAGTGAAAGCAGTAAGCTGCCAAGCCCTGGCTGTGGAAACTCTCCCATACTCGTGCTGCCATGAAGTGTGGGTCAATGCAGCGCAGCAGACGAAGCCAACCAAAATCCAGGGGAAGGTACGTAGATGCTACCCGTCAAGGGAGGCCAAAGAATTTGCGGCCACTCTTAGCCTATAAACACGTGTGCATTGTGTATTTTTAGTTGCACAATGAACAAACCCATCAAGTATATAAAGTAAATTTTTCTCTTTCACCCCCCCATTCTTCTTCTAATTATTATTTGTGTGTGTGTGTGTGTTTGTGGTACTGGGGATTGAACCCACGGACATTCTACCTCTAAGTTACACCCCCAGTCCTATTTTTTATTATTTATTTTGAAACAGGGTCTTAGTAAGTTGTGGAGTGCCTCACTAGGTAGCTGAGGCTAGCCTCGAACCCAGATCCTCCAGTCTCAGCCTCCCAAATGCTGGGATTACAAGCATGTGCCACCAAGCCTGGCTTCTAAATATTATTATTAGTTGATCTTTTACCCATGTGATTATTTTTCTACTTATTACGTATATTTTTATTTTGCTTACTTTTATTTTTTTATTATTTATTTATTTATTTATTTATTTATTTATTTATTTATTTATTTATTGCAGTACTGGGGATTGAACTCAGGGGCATTCTACCTCCGAGCTATACCCCCAGCCCTGTTTTTTTATTCTTTATTTTGAAACAAGGTCTCACTAAGTTGCAGAGTGCTTCACTAGGTAGCTGAGGCTGGCCACGAACCCGGATCCTCTGGTCTCAGCCTCCCGAATGCTGGGATTACAAGTGTGCGCTACCATGCCTGGCTCTATTTTGCTTACTTTTAAAAAATAAACTTTTATCAATGCATCATAGTTATAGATAATAACCAGGTTTAGGGTGAGAGGAACGTACACGTACACCACCCTTGGTATGTTTCTCTCTGGGTTTTATTTACTTTTACATTAATAAAATAAAACTCGTATTTTTCTGAAAATTGTTTTTGTTTAACATTACATTATATATGTGCTATATACATACATATATACATACAAATATATAACTTTAAATTACTACCTAGCATTTCTTAGCATTATTATATTTATTTTATTTTACAGATGGTGATTTCGATTTTTCCAGTCTTTGGGTATTGCGTGTGCTATCCTTCTTCTGTTATTACTCTTTGTACATGTGCAAAAGTTTCACTAAGAGATATACCCAGGTGGAACTGCTAAATTGAAGGATATTAACACTAAAAAATAGACGCTGTTAATTTGCTTTTCAAAGAGACCATACTACACTATCCTTTCTTGAGCAGTATACAAGAGTTCCCTTTTCTCCCTCATTACTGTCACAAATGAATATAACTTTTTTAATTATAAAAATTACAGTGAACAAAACTGCTACTTAATGTGTATATTTCAATTTTCAGTTCCTTGGTTATCAGAAAAAAACTATTTTGTGTGAAAAGTAAATTTTATATTTCTTCTGTGAATTGCTTGTTTATTTTCCTACTGAGTCTTGTGTTCTTATTTTCAATGACTTGAAGGTAGTATCGACAAACTGTATATACTGTCTGCTATTTATCACGGGTAATTTCATCAAATAAATCCTGTGGACTGTGTCTTGTTCCGCCCCTTGTAAGTCACGACAAGGAGGTATTCTCATGGTTTTCGAACACCACAGGGAAGTCGAGCCCGTATGAGATGATGAAACTTTGTGACCAGTGACATTTTCACCAGAAAAGCAAGTTGAGCATGGCTGAAAGTCAGATCGCATATGTCGCCTGGCCTGCTAAAACCACCGAACGCGGGGTGCGTCTAAGTGGGGGATTAGTTACACGACAGGCAACCATGATCACTCATAGGTATCTATGGACTTAAGTATACTTTTATGTGGACTCATTTTGTTTTTAATTTAATAGTTTATAAGAATTTTCTCAACAACTTGTTTTCTGTCTATTTGGCACACTTGTCATGGAGACGGAAGACACAGTCCTTTTCAAATACCTTTGCAGGTGGTAAGGGGGTTTGTTTACATGAAGCAGCCGTGCAGCTTTGTGGGGTGCTGATCACACGGTGAATGCTGATGCAAGATTTTTCCATTGGCATTTTCCTTGATTGTGTGACTCTATCCAGAGACACGTAACCAAAGGTTAAACCATTAGGTCTAGCATGGTTTGTTCATCCTGTGGTCTTTATGTACATAAAGCAAAGGCTTTTATCTATTAACAAAACACAACAAAACCCAAAGAGCTCCAGACCCATCAATCCTAGGCAGACCAGTTTATCCAGGGTCAAGCAAAATTTCATCCACACAGAGCACTAGACTTTTCCGGGGGAAGTGATTGGAACTTGCTCTGGTAGAGTGGTGCTTAACCTTGGCTGCGTCTCCCAATCTCCTGACAAGATTTTAAAATAGAAGGCTTCCTGTGTGCCATCTCCAGATATCCCGATTCAATTGCTGAGGTATAGCTGGTGCACTGGACTTCTTAACTCCCCAGATACTTCTAATGTATTGTTAAATATGCAAACTGTAGGAAAAACTCATTTGCACCTGCCTGAGATGGTGCTAAGAGCATGGCTTTCCAGCAGGTAGGTAACGTGGTTAAGTTAGTGCACCAAATAAAAGGGCATGCTCCATTAAGCTCCACTAGGAAGAATCCTCTGAGGAGCTACACTCTGAGGCGGACCCTCTGAAGGTGGTGAGTATGTATGGCAAATGATGAAATTTAAAAACAATATTAACAATACATTGCTTGTTTTGTGTACTTTAAAAAATATGGGAATTAAATCACAATGCATGTACTGGTATAGCACTGCTTTTTTCACACAGCATTATTTCTAAATTTCAGTCGTGTTACTACCTGTAACTGAATTTAACCTGCTGCTATAAGAGAGTCATACTTTGTATTACTATAAAATATATTTTATTATGTTTCATATGTCTGGTTGTTTTCAGGTTGATTATTTGCTTTTACAAATATTACAACCTTGAGCATTTTTTACATATGTCTTGTGGTTCTGGAATGTATGTCTAAAAGTAGAATTTCTGAATTGTAAGGTGTTCATATATGTAACTTTAATAGACAAGTGCCAGATTGATTTCCAGGTAGTCACACTGGTTTACCTTTTACTAGTACTATTTAAATAAGAGTTCCAGTTTCTCTATATCTTTTCAAATATTTCATCTTGTGAAAATTTGAAACCGTGCTTAGCTGCCAAATATAATGATCTTATTATGGTTTTAGTTGGCATTTTTTGAAGGCTTATAATGCAATGTAGTTATCTTTCATATTGTTTTTTTTTTGTTGTTTTATTTTTCTCTGAATTATCCTTTTTCATTGTTCTATAGAGTTATGTCTCTTCAAATTAATTGTAGGGTTTTAAAAATTATAGTTTCTACACAATAACCCTTTGCAGCTTTATGTAAAGCAAACATTTCACCAAGTTTAGCTTATTTTTTAGGAACGTGGCTTTTAATTTTCAATGAAGTGAGCTGGGTGTGGTGGTGCACGCTTGTAATCCCAGCATTTGGGAAGCTGAGACTGGAGGATCCAGGTTCGCAGCTAGTCTCAGCTACTTAGTGAGGCCCTCTGCAACTTAGTGAGACCTTGTTTCAAAATAAAGAATAAAAAATAGGGCTGGGGGTATAGCTCGGAAGTAGAATACCCCTGAATTCAATCCCTAATACCGCAAAAAAAAAAAAAAAAAAAAAATCAATGAAGTGGAACTGTATGTTATTTTTAGCATATATATACACACACATTTATTTAAGGAATATTTTCTTACTGTAATATCAGGTACACACTCTACTACTTTGTTTTAGGACTATGATTTATATTTCTACATTGTTTTTATTCTTCCTGAGATTGACTTTTGTACTTTTGTGTATGGTGTGAATGGGGACTCAGTTTTATTTTTCAATATGGGTATCATGGTTTAAATCTTAAATGTCTTCCAAAGGCCAAATGCTAAGCCTTGGTGGACAACCATGGCACTTTTAAGAATGGGGCACCCTTTAGGAGATGGAGCTCAGGGGAAGGGAGTTGGGTCATGGGTGTGTGCTCTTGGGGGAGTACTGGAACACTGGCACCTCTCCCTGCTGTTCCTGGGCACCATGTGATGAGTACTTTCCTCTGCCTTGTGCCTCCAACATGATATTCTGCCTTGCCGCAGGATGGAAAGCAACGGAACCGAGCGACTGGGCTCAAACCTCTGAGACCATGGACCAAAATAAATCAGTCCACGTTGAAGTTGCTTATCCGATGTATTTCGGCACAACGACAGACAGCTGACTAACACAATGGGTATTTACTTGTTCAACACCATTGATCATGTTTCCACATACACGTGGGTTTTTAAAAATCTGGATTCACTATTTGCATTACTTTTTTTTTTTGTCTATCTCTAATGATAATGGATTAGTTTCTTTGGAATGGCACCTATGGTAGGTTAGTATCTTTTCCTTGTTTTACTTCTTCAAGCTTGTGAGATGACCAACTGAATTTTCTCAGTCTGTTAATTTTGTGAATCACTTTATAATATCAAACAAAATTCAAGTTCCCAATATAAATGCCACTTGCTCAGGATATACCTTGTTTGATTCTCTTATTTTCCTGTATTCTTATTTTTTTTCTCCTCAGTTTATGATATATCTTGATGATTAAATATTGAAAACATTATCATTCTGATAATTTACTCAAGACTTATTCTTATATTTATGAATTGAATTTGCCTACAGTGTTGGTACTGATATCAAGACTATGAGAGCTTCATAAAATGTATTGAAGATACTTTTTCTCATCTCCAAAGAGTCTTTTATAAAATTGCAATTATTTGACTTTTGATAATTTGGTTATCTTGACAAGTGATGTCTTTTAGGTCTGTGGGAGTTGATGGAAGAAAGATGTTTACTTATTGAGTCAATGGTACTGTTTAAGGTATCATTGTATTCTTTGGTCCTTTTTTAAGCATTCTATTTTTCTTGAAAATTTTTCATCTTTCATAGATTTTCAAACATACACATTTTTACAATATTCTAACATATGATTGTGACCTTTTTTGTTTATAATTTTGTTTGTGCCTTCATGGGTTTTTCTTTGTAATTCTTGTCATAAATTTTTATATCCTAGTCTTTTAAAATTTTTAAATTATAGTCCCTTTAGAAATGATCTTTTTTCTTTATTTTTCCTTTGAACTTTTGATTTTATGTCATAAATTTTTGCTCTTCTTTTTATTATTCTTTGTTTATTCTTCTGATATATTCTGATTATCTTTGTCTTTCTTCTTGGATTAATGGAGTAGCTTCTTAATTTTCAGCACTCAGAGATTGCTGTTTTAAAATTAGCATTTAAACATGTTTTTAAGTTTAAATGCTACATTTTTTTCTCAAAAAGTCTCGTAAACTGAATCCCCTAAGTATCTGTTGTGGTTCAAGCCTGGACTCCAAAAGTTTATGTATTCAATGTCGGGGGCCTAGCCTGGCCAGCTGGACCTTGCCTCTAGATGGCGCCTGGTAAAGTGCCAGAAGCAGCTACAGGTGGGCTGTGCCACGCCAGAGCGCATGCACCAGCACACCCGACTCGTGGCCGGCCAGGTGAAAGCTGTATGAGACACCTCGTGGCTTAGGCCCGGCGCAGCTATAAAAAGCCTCCACCTCTCGC
>PVLC010015868.1:0-36470 GCA_004027655.1 Graphiurus murinus
AAAAGAAAGGTCCTCCTGAAGCTCTTACTCTGTTCTAGCTCATTCCAGTAAGAGGCATTAGGTCAGTGTGAGTTCCTATTGTTGAATTTTTCTCTATGAGGACATTCATACTAATTCCCAAGAAGCTGGTAAAAGGAAATATAAGATCCTTAATTTAAAACTTAGAAAGCTATCTCACAAGCCACACATATAAAAATAAGCCAAGAGATATGAGCATGTTTGTTTGTATCACTTTGACTCTCTATGATGAATAATTACATTGCATCAATAAAAGTATTTAAAAAAATCTACTGGACCTCTTTAACTCCTGTAGAAGTTTGCCATAATTAAGTGGCTGTTCAAGTAAGAATTAAGAACTGATAGTTGAGAATGTTATGTGATACAGGAAACAAAAATAAGAGATACTTACAGTGATTTAGTTTATAATGATATTAAATAGTAATGAACGTAAGCAAAATGACAAAATTGACAAATTTCTCCTGTATGTCCTTCTAATTTTCCTTTTACTGCCATAAATATCCCCGGATATCCCATGGATTTGTTATGCCCTTTAGCATCCTGAGATCCCCTACCTGTCTACTCCATGTCCATTCAAATCTCAATATACTAGGTATTGCTCAGGTCTCCAGGCCCACTTTTATTCCCTTCTCTTACCAAAAGCTATTTTCAATCTATCAATTTTCACCAAGTTATACTAATAAGAGCAGTTTAAGAGCTAATATATTTCCTTTCTAAAAGTATTTTAATAGGAGGAAGGAATGCATTTTCAGTAGTAAAGTAATGGCAAAATTCAAAGTATTAGTGGAGAGTGTGTTACAAGTTACCTTTTTCATTATAAGTAGACACAAAATAAGTCTACCTCTACTCACACATAAACGAAATGTTTACTGTATGTTTTATAAGGAGGCAGACTTCTGAATTTTTAGAATATAAAAAGCCACATGAAGTCACCTATGTATAAAACATATAGAACCCCCTCTAGACAAAACCAAAGAAGAGGTTCACCACACCACATAATAATCAAGCTGACTAATGTAGAGGCTAAGGAAAGAATTCTAAAGGGAACAAAAGTAAAAGACCAAGTGACATTTAGAGGCAAACCAAGTAGAATCACTCTAGACCTCCCAAATCAAGTCATGAAAGCCAGGAGGGGCTGGAGTAACATATTCCAAACTCTGAAAGAAAATAACTTGCAGCCAAGATTCTCCTACCCAGCAATACTCTCTCTCAAAATTGACGGGGATATAAAAATCTACCATGATAACAGAAACTGAAAGAATTTATGTCTTCCAAACCAGCACTAGAGGAAATACTCAAAGAGATTAACTACAAAGAAGAACTAACAAGTAAACATCAGAACCAGAGAAACAATAATTTCCAGGAAGCAAACAACTAAGCAAAGAATAACAAACACTACCACAAACAGAAGTCAAAACTCAACATGTTAGGAATTAAACATCATCTCTCAATAATTACACTGAATATAAATGGTCTCAACTCCCCTATAAAAAGGCACAAGGTGGCAAAATGGATTAAAACCCAGAATCTATCTATATGCTGCCTGCAAGATTCCCACAAACTAAGGGTGAAGGGCTGAAGTAAGGTAATCCATGCCAATGGAACTCGAAGACAAGCAGGAGTAGCAACTATGATATCGGATAAATTAGATTTCAAGCCTAAGTTCATCAAAAGAGTCAAAGAAGGTCACCTTTTACTAGTAAAAGGAACAATCCAGCAAGAGTAAATAACAATTATCAACATCTATGCTCCAAACATAGGTGTAGTCACTTTCATAAAACAAACTCTGCATGATATAAAGTCACACATAGATCCCAATACACTAATACTAGGAGACTTCAGTACTCCTCTCACATCACTAGACTTATCTTCTAAAACAAAGGTCAGTAAAGATGCTTCAGACCTAAATAATACCATAAACCAATAGACCTATTAGACACATACAGAATATTTCACCCAACTACAGTTGAATTCACATTTTTCTCAGCAGCGCATGGAACCTTCTCCAAAAGAGACCACATTCTGGGCCACAAAGAAAGCACTGGCAAATTAAAAAATGTAACAAAATTCCCTGCATCTTTTCAGACAACAATGGAATAAAATTAGAAATCAACTCTAAGAAGACCCAGAGTAACCATGTAAACACATGGAGACTGAACACCACACTGCTGAACGAGGAATGGATCATAAAAGAAGTAAGAGGAGAAATTTAAAAATTCCTAGAAGCCAACGAAAACGGAGACACAACATATCAAAACCTCTGGGACACCTTAAAGGCAATACTTAGAGGAAAATTTATAGCACTGAATGCCCATATAAGAAGAACGGAAACTCACCAAATAAATAACCTAATGACACAGCTCAAAGTCCTTGAAAAATAAGAACAGTCTAACCCCAAAGCCAGTAGAAGACAGGAAATTATGAAAATCAAAGCAGAAATTAATGAAATAGAGAATAAAAAACAACACAGAAAATCAACAAAACCAAAAGCTACTTTCTTGAAAAAATAAACAAGATAGATAAACCATTGGCCAACCTAACTAAAAGAAAGAGAGAATCAATCTAAATTACCAAAATAAGAGATGAAAAAGGTGATATTACCACCGACAGTGCGGAAATACAGAGGCTCATCAGAAACTATGTATGTATGTGTAAAGAAATCCTTATGATGACTTTTTCTGGTACATAAAGCCAGACTGTCTTAGTATGTTCATACTGAGGAGCAATGAAAGATAAGGCTGAGCAGACAGAGTGGAGCCAGATTATGGGGAGTTTTGAATATTTAGCTAAAAAGTATGATTTTTATCTTATGGACAATAGGGAGTCTTACAAACTACAAAATAAAAGGAAATAAAATGTTAGTTTGGAAAGATTTTTCTAATACTGGTAAATGTGCTGGATAGAAGGGCAAAAGAGTTAAAAATAATTTTGGAGACTATTATCATTGTTCAGCATTCAGGGAATAGACCAGAAGAAGCTGTCTGAAAGACACCTGAAATGATGAATTAAAAGTGGAAAAGGAAGAAATTCAAATATTTCAAAAACTTGAGTAATGGGATAATTTAGAATCATTGGCCTTTTAAAATAGAGCCTGATTTTGAAAATAGAGGGAAAAGAACACACAGGAAAAGAGCCTAAGAGCTGAAGCAAAGAACTGTGTCAATTTCCAAAATCAGAATGTATCAAACCATGAAAATCCTAAATGTAGTATTAAATCCAGTAGTGACAAAGTGACTTGGAACAGAGCTGTAAAAAACAAGGCATACACATCATTTTGCATATTACATAAATCCAAATGAGACAAAAAAGGTCCAACTAAGGAACTAAAAGAAATAATATTTTTGAAGTAAAAAACAGGGTAATATGAAAAATGTAATCTTTTTACTAATCAGGTAACTATTACTGTGAATAATTCTACATAATAACCTTTATTTCAAAACATTAGCTTTTATAATTTGGATCTTGAACTTTATATTTGTCTCTGTAACTTTGCTGACCTCCAGGAGGATTCTTAAAAATTCTGGCAACATTCTAAAGTCAATATTTTCTAATGAATCCAACAATAGGCTTTTGCATATATCTACCAGCAGGTGGAGTAGACAACATAATTTATTACCCAAGAACAAGGGCAAGGGAATGAAAGTCAGTTTATTTGGAATAAAACAAATCTGTAAATGAGATTTTCTTCAAAGGAAATATGTCCTATATATGTTAGATTTAGTTTGACTGGTCACTGAATCAAAATAAATAACTTTATTAAATAATCAATCTTTGCACAAAGATAAATTTACAAATGGAGGCAATGCTTGCATTTTACTTTATTCAAATCAACTAAAATTAGTTCTCCTTTCAAAAAAAAACTTCTATAGGGACAAAGATTTTTTGATGTGTGCATTTAATAAGGGCACTAAACCCAATCCTGTTTTACAGGTGATGGGGTGCATAACAAATAGTATTTTCTGGGAAATATAATTGACTAATCCTATTATGTCTGTAGCAACAAATTAACCTTATTACTACTAGTAAATGGTGATTGATTATTTATGCAAATAAGTTACCACGTTCAGCTTTCTGATTGAAATAAACATATACAAAAGGTGTTTTAATATGACTTGAACTTTTTAATTAATAAAACCCTGAGGGGTCTATTAATTCACTCAGTGCAATATTAGTTATTTACTCGTGTAATTCCTATTAGTGCAAACATATTTGCTTGAATAAAGATGAGATAATTAATATCAGTAAAAATTAGTAATAGCTTTTGGTTCTATTTTAAGATATGCTTGGATTGTATTAAAATGGGCTTAAAACTGACTAACTTTGTTATCCATATATGAGTATATCAGTATGCCAGTGTAATCATTCTAAAATTATCAATCCATTAAATAATAGCACATGATTTTATTTATTACCTATATCTGAACTTACAAATACAATTTGGATTACAAAATTCTTTTTTTAAAAAAAATATTGTCTGAATTGTTTTATTTCTACTCAACTAAATTAAATTATATCAGAATTATGAAAACAACATAAAAATAAGTATTCCACAAATATATTATTTCTAAATTATTGAACCTTCCAAAAAATTAGTGCTTCTTTGCTAAAAATGCTAGATTTATTCTTTTTAAGCAGGTCAGTAAAACTTTTTCTATCCTGATAGAAGTCTCATAGAAATTATTTACATTTGAATATCATTTGTTTAATTCTCAAATTATCTGTAAAAATTGAAAGTTAAAATAAATAATAGTCATTTAAAATCAATCTCATTTGAATTTTATTTTTGTACTTAAATACATATTCAATATAATTTGAAATCAAAACTCTTGAGACAAACAATGAAATCAACTAAAAAACTAAATAGGAATATTTTTTTAATTCACAGTTTCATTCCTATCCAGCTGCTAAGTAACACTAAGAAATGAATAACAATATTCACACTGAAATATGTGCCTTTCATTCTCTGAGTCTTCCTTAGTTTAGGGAAAGTCTTTAAAATTTTGTTAAAATAGAATAAAATAGTAAATTATATCATCAAAATCACAAATGTAAATCATAAACATAAAAATAAATAGATGAGTGTGGTGGTGTACTCTTGTAATCCAAGTACTTGGGAGGCTGAGACAGGAGGATCACAGGTTCATGGCCAGCCTGAACTACTTAGTGGGGCCCTCCACAGCCCAGTGAGACCCTGTTTCAAAATAAAGAATAAAAAATAGGGGCTGGGGGTATAGCTCAGAGGTCGAATGCCCCTAGGTTGAATCTCCAGTTCCACAAAAATAAATAAATGAATGACTAAATAAATATTAATTTTAGTGAGTCTGCTTATATAAACTCTAATGGGATATTAGCAATTTTCTTCTATTAAAAAATAGTTTGAAAGCCGGGCGTGGTGGCGCACGCTTGTAATCCCGGCATTTGGGAGGCTGAGACTGGAGGATCCAGGTTCGCAGCCAGCCTCAGCTACCTAGTGAGGCACTCCGCAACTTAGTGAGATCCTGTTTCAAAATAAAGAATAAAAAATAGGGCTGGGGGTATAGCTCGGAGGTAGAATGCCTCTGAGTTCAATCCCCAGTACCGAAAAAAAAAAATAGTTTGACATTAGTCTGAAATAAAGCTGAATGCTCCTTGTAGTTAAAGATCATATGTATTTATTTATATATACTAGCACAGTACCAATAATAGTAGGTACTAAAAGATACATTATTTGGAGTCATGAATTGCTTAGGATTTATATTCACTTTAATAAAGCTTATTATTGTATGCTTTTGTTTATATATAGTTTGTGATTTTGACTTATTGTAGTTTTCAAGTTGAGACTCTTTTAACATGATGAAAAATATTGATTTAAAGCTAAGTAAAAGCAAATCTGGTAGGAATAAAGCATTTGAATTATCCAGTATCATCTGGCCAGTACAACTAATCCCCTGAACAAAATGAACAGACAAGACATTAATATGATACCATTGTTCTCCTTTATCACCAAAAATAAAATAAAAAAGGAAAGTTTGCCTTGGGAGCAAAAGTGTTTCCACAGGTTCAAAGGGTTGCCCTTCATCTCTAGTTACTTCTGGTCAAATATTAAGATCACCACAACAAAGTATACCAACTTGCCAGAGCCAAACTAAAGTCTCTGATATTTTTATAATATTGCTTTCCAAGAGAGGTGACATGAAAGTATAATTTCACCTGTAATAAAGACTTCTAACTAATTTTCATCAATAACCAAAAGAAAGAGAAAATGAGTGCTTCAATTGGCAAGACAAATAGAAGAAAAGAAAATATAGTCTTTATCATGAATAGATTAAATTCGAATAAAATAATCATGATCATCTACTCAATGTCCTCTAGTAGCCTAGAACTATTTAAAATATATTACATTTAATCTTTGTAATATTCACACAAGGTAGATTTCATCATCCCACACATGTAGAGCAAAACAAAGGCTCAGAAGACTCAAGGCAATCTATTTCTTATTGTAGGTGGGAGAGCTGAGTTGCCAGGAGAGCTGTCTGATCATAATGCTCAGGCTCTTTCTGTTGTACCACGCTGCCACAAAAACAATCACTTTATTGGATGCCAGTGAGTTCTGGAGACAAGGAATAGCTAAATTAAAGTTTATATATATTGCTATTACCAGCTGCCTGATGGTATAGGCAAAGATAAAGATTGAATGGAGGATTGACAGCTTGTATTTGTTAACCCAAACATACCTAAAACACAATAGTAACATTATTCCAAAATTCATTGAGGTCCTTGAGTAGTCTCCTGGTCAGATTTACGGGAAAAAAAGGTCAGGTTAGGTGCTTAATTTTAAAACTGAAATAAAATAAAAATTGTTAAATAATACATATAAGGAGTCGATGGACATTTGCTATTATATTATTTTTAAGGGATTTTTTTTGTGTGTGGTACTGGGGATGGATTCCAGGAGCATTCTACCTCCAATCTACACCCCCAGCCTTATTTTTTATTCTTTATTTTGAAACAGGGTCTCACTAAGTTGCAGAGGGCCTCACTAAGTTGCTGAGGCTGGCCGAGAACCCGGATCCTCCAGTCTCAGCCTCCCAAGTACTGAGATTACAAGCATGAGCCACCAAGCCTGGAAAGGACTTTATTTTTTAATAATTACCTGTTTATTTACTTTGTAGTGCTGGGTATGGAAACCAGGGCCTCATGTAGGCAAGAATTCTACCTGTGAGCTATACTCCCAACCTTCATGGACTTTCTAAATCATTCTACTACACCCAATATTTCAATAATATTGGATTAAATAGAATGAACAAATATTTCATTCAGTTAAATCCTATTTCACATTTCTTTATTTTGCTCTTGCTTTCTCTACTATACTACCTATCATAAGTACAAATAGCACAATTTAGATTAAGAAAGATTCAAAGTATAAAGAGATTTTGGAGTTATCAAAACCGACAACTGTGTCCGGAGGAATACATGATTATCAGGTTTAAAGAATTAGTGGTATTAATAGCCCTCTTAATTTGATAAAATTGAAATTATTAATAGCTCAGGGTAGCAAAAAACATTCTGTTAAAAGGAATTCTTGATTTGGAATCCCATATTAAAAACAAAGCCCATCCATCACACATACAGAACTTTTACATTGTTATAGATTTTATAATAAAAAGTAAAAATATTTTGCCTTTTAATTCTGAAATTATTGCCTATTTTGAGCCAAAAGATCTTGGTTTGAATATTACTCTATTACTACTATCCTTGTGTCTGTAAACCAGTCACAAGCTCTGAATTTGTGTCTTTGTCTGTTAAATTGAAGATGGTTCAGCTATACAAATTCAAGAAAATATAGTCATCATTAGGGGCATTCAGACTAGCAAGTAGGAGCTGGAGGCACAGGAGTTCTATGTTCCAAATGTACATGGACAGCCCAGTACTTAATGTTTTTGCATTTGGATATATCTAAGGACGGCATTCAGTTTTGGATCTTGCCCTACACCACTGGGACATGACTTGTCCATCCAGAAGGCATTTGAATATGTGACTCTGCCTAGAACTATGACACTGGACTTGAAGTTTTATAAGAAAAAGTAAAATCTCAGAAACTGCTAGTTTCCTAATTACAGTTAAAGTAACAAGACACATGTCAACCCCTAAGTTCAAGCAGTTTTTAAAACCACATTTCTCTTTGAGCAGAATATTCTATGCAAAGCATCCTTTCTCAGGGACCATGACAAAATCTAAGCTGTTGACCATTTTAGCAAGTAGAAGAGAATAAATTTGTAAATATTTCAAATTCAACACTTATCTTTCCATATAAAGATGTAATTGTTACAACAATTTTGTTTAAGAGTTTTACCTGGAAACTTCCATCAAGATATAGAAATGGGAAGAATGGTTTTAATCTCAACATTTGGTCAGTTAAAAGAGAAAACGCAAAAGCCACCTCAGTTTAATAACTAGTTAGCTCTTAATCAATTCACAACAATGAGCTGCTCAGAATGAGTTTTGAACACGAGGTTGTGCCCTTCATGTTGTGTTATCACTGTGTCAGATCACATTGCTGACTAGGCCCTTTCTGCCCACATCACAGCGCCTGCCTCTATGAAGTGTCTGTCACAGAGCAGTCATGGTGCCTGCGTGCGCCTACACAGAAGCACGAAATTGAACTCGAAGTAGTGTCTTTGTGATATCTTTTCAACAAGTCATGTCCCATTCAGCTTGCTAGTTTATCTCTGTCAGTCCAGGGGCCCAATTGCTTTCAGGAGCTGTCAGGGACAGGTAGACTAACCTGCTTTGTGCTGAGGAGGTAATGCATCTTTTGGGCTTGGAAATCTCTTTGCTTCTCTTCCCTTTCCAAGTTAGCCTTTTTCTCTTCTCTTTCTTTCATCTCCGCAAACTCCTCCAGTGCCTCCCTGCATCAAAACCATCTGCAGTTATTTATGCTGCTAATATTTTAATTCTTTCACTGATGATAATCAAGTTTTTTGAGGGGAACCATTACCCACATCCATCAAAATGAAGTGTAATCTATTTTACCTGTATACTCTATGTGAGTCTTTTTAATCTTTAGAGAACATTAAAGAGATTCTTAGTGATTAAGTTTTAAAACTCAAATGCCTACATGCTATAATTAATCCAATGGCTAAGGAAACACCCAACTCAAATGCAAAGTAAGTGATTTTTACATGATCAGTTTTTTTGGTTGAAAATGTAGTTATTTTAGACAAACTTAAATATCCCAAGAAAGTATGAGCTTTAATGTCCTTTTAATTTTGGTTTTGTATTTATAAATACCTATTCATTTTGTACACTAACAAGCTGACTTAAAAAGCATGACAGGTTTTATACAAATGGTTAATTTATTGTTCAGTTTATTTCAGCTAATAATTCAATTAATATCAATATTACATATACTATCCTGCATTTAAAAGATTGAAATTTTGTTCAGTTATATAGATAATTAGAAAAAAAGCTTAGATTAGGTGAATAAGTTGAAGTCTTTCTAAAGTATGACAAATTGAATTAAAATGATAAAAATGTTTTCATTATTTATATGTATATATCTAAAAAATTAAACAATAATAAACTTAAATATAAAATGTGGAAAACACCTGATAAATAATGTGATATTATCAAATATGTAAAATAACTAATCTTTCATTTTCATAGGACAAATTTTTTCATGTTAAAGTAATATTTTTAATTGTATCTTATTCTTTTTAAAAAATAGATATATAACAATGTCTGGTTTTGTCAGTAAAATTTTAAGTAAATCATCTGAAAATTTTTCTCAAATATATCAGAGAAAAAAAAAGCAGGGGGAAATATTAAAAAAAAAGATTCTCTTTTCTCCTTCAATGTCTAGAAAAAAATTTTGTTGCAATTTTCAGGTAAAGGCTACTAATACAATACTTTATACAAGGTTACTTATGAAACATACTGACGTTTAAAAATCACCATGCTCTGCTATTGCAGCAGAGCAATTTTTTTCAACATAAGATTAAATTGCAAAATAAATGAATTACTTGGAGTGGCATGGCCCCCATTTTACTACCCTTCTCTTGAAAATTGCTTATTAATATGAAAAAAGGAGTCAGAAAATAGCCTGTTTTACTTTATGCATAGTATTTTGGGGGCTTCTGCACCCACAGAGCTGGGCTAGCTGCACATTCAGATTGTGTTGGCAAGCTGGTACAATGACCTTTCTGACCTGCATCTCAAGGCTATTATTAATCGCTAAGTAACCTGGTAAAGCCAAACAAATCTGTTTCCATTGAAAGGATCTCTATCTGTGTCTAAGAATTTGTTCTGTACCAAACAAACCTCATTAACTGTGTCCATTTTTGACAAAGAACCAGGAGTTAGAGGGATTGATGACCTTTCTTTGTCCTTAAGGTACAAATTTCAAGGCAGTTATGTATGAATAAATGACAGTTTTTACCAGGAAAAAAACAATTATATGTTACATGAAAAAGTGAATACATTATTAATTTTCATGTTTGATATTATGTAAAAAGCAAGTATTTCTTCTATACTTCCTCTTATAAGCCTTTAAGATAGTATATAATAACAAGCAAACTGCCACCATAATAATTACTCAGAAATGCACATAGTCAATTTTATATTACTCTAAAGATTAGTACAGTACTTTTCTTAGCAATGATAAAAATGGAAAAGTACATCTAAATAGAAGTTTATGCTCTATAAATGATTTAATGAATATGAAGAGATGTTACATATGAAGAAAGGCCCAATACAATTGAAAATATATATGAATGGGTAAGATACAAAGAGGTACATAGAACTTGGATGCAAAAATCAAAAGAATAAGTTCTTTAAAGTAGTAAAACAGTTCATCTTCAGGATATGGAAACGTAAAGTACAAATTGTATTCAGGGAAAGGGTACATCACAAAGAGAGGTAAAACTGGGCAATAAGGAAAAGAATGTCAGTTTCTAGTGTAAAAAGAAATCCTTATACTTTATTTTTAAGGAAACTCAGAAGGAACTGGAATACCCTTAAAAAAAATTTAAGAAACTTGACAGAAGAGTAGAAAAACTAATCTTAAGCAATCTCACAAAAGTAATTAAAAAATTTACATAATTATTAAAAATGAATTTCTAGGTTCCTAATTGATTTATTGTAATACTTAGAAGCATGTTGATATATTGAACAACACAGTTATATTAATGTCAAATATTCTTTGTTAAATGACAAAGTAGGAAGGGAAGAGTGGAATAAATTACTTATCCTTAATATACAAAAGTTTTATTACATTAATAGAGATGAAGATGTGGCTCAGAGCACAGGATATAAAAAATATATAATACTGCTAATCTGGAAAATTTTTATATATAGTACTTAAGGTGTTTTCAATTAGATGTATTTTCTCATTTCAAGCCTAAAAAAAAGTCTGCAATATATATAGGATAGCTCTTACTAATTATTCTATTTCACAAATATAGAAACACATAAGGAGATTAAATGACCTAACCCAAATAATACATCAATTAATGGCAAATGATTCCATTTTATAATCCTTAAATATGAGGATTTGCTAACTCTAAATCAGACTGTAGCCATCATCCTGACTCAAAACATATTATGCAGATATTTTCATTGAATTAGCCATGCATATTTTCTTTTATCTTATCATATCTTTCCTACCATATTATAAAACCTAGATAAGTCCTAAAACTTTCTGCATCATTTTCATTTCTAGAAAACAATTTATGATATGCTGGGCATGAACACAGGCCTCATACATGGTAGACACACACACTACCACTGAGCTACCCTGTTCTTGTGAATTAGTTTAAAAATATTGTAATTTTGAAAAGCTCCACTATTTGAGTACGTTTTGCTAATGATATTCATAGTGATAAAATATTTACATATTCTGAAAATGATAGTAGTAATAAAAATAATAATAGCCACTGGGAGGCAATATAGTGGAGTGGTTAACAGCATAAACTGTGAAGTGACACCTGGTTATAAAAGCTCTGCTGTGCTACTTATTCTCTTTTTAACCTCTGAGCTTCAATTTCCTCATCTGCAAATTTGCAGATGAGGTTAAAGTTTTAATATCTTCTTCATGAAGTTAGATGTGGATAAAATAAGATAATCTATGTAAAGTACTCAGAGTAATGACTGGCACATAGGTGCTATAGAAGTACCAGCTCTTTCTTGCACATTTACTATGAGCTAGGTGCTAGACTACTTGCTTTATCTACTACAAATTGTATATACTTTCCCTAACTCTCTTGATGGTCTCTTCTTTCTCTCCTAATCAGTGTACACTTTGTGGGTGAATTTCTATGATACTTAGCATGGGATCTATCTGGCTTACTAAGAGGTCTGGAGCAGGAGATAAACCCTGACCAGCCTGAGCAGCTTAGCAAGATTCACAGCAACCTAGTGAGACCTTTTCAAAAGAAAAATAAAATAGGGCTGAGGATGTAGCTCAGAGGTAGAATGCCTCTGTATTCAATCACGAATACAAAAAAAAATTACTATATTATCTCCTTATAAGTATTTACATTAATGTATTAACATATGTGAATGATGACAGAAACTTGTCTGCAAAGAGAAGTTCACAATACTGCTAAGTCCTGAGTGCAAATGAAAGGTAACATTACTTCTGACCATGCAATAATTCATGTTTTCTTGCATTGTACATTTTCTTTCTCTTGTCATAGTGACTTTTCTTCTTAAATTATTTCTTGATTTTTCCTAATATCAGGGCAAAAGGAGAAAAATAATAAATTTCCATAAACTATTTTTTTTGGTAAAAAAGAACATTGTGGCCAAAATTATTTAAACAAACAAATCATATTTTAACTCTAACTCATAATTAAAACATACACTATATTCTAGTATGTCATACACATGTTCTGTATTTCCCCTACTAAGTGCTAAGGTCCTGCTATGAATTAAATGTTTGTGTCCTCCAAAACTCATAGGTTGAAGACTAAATTCACAATGTGATAGAATTTGGAGTTGGGCCTTTAGGAAGTAATTAAGTCATGATGACATTCCAAGACAAGATTCAGGCATTATAAGAAGACTCACCAGAGAGATGCTCTCCCTTTCTCTACCCATATACAATGAGAAGATCATTATCTGCAAATAAGGAACTTTAGATTTCCCAGTTTATAAAACTGTTAGAAATAAATTTTCTGTTGTTTAAGGCACCTAGTCTCTGGTATTCTGCTACATCAGTCAGAACTAAGACCTAGGCCAAAAATTACGAATGAAGCTTGTTCATTAATGTGTCCCTCCCAAAGACCTTGGCCTAACACCTCTGGTATTAGATGTTAATGGTACCAGCACTAGTTTAAAACTCACTGCTAAGCCAGATACAGTAGCACAAGCCTGGAATTATAGTACTTGAGAGGCTGAGACAGAAGGATCACGGGTTTGAGGCCAGCCTCAGCAACTTAGCAAGACCCTTTTTCAAAATAAGAAATAAAAGGAGCTGAGGGTGTAGCTCAGAAGTAGAGCACCTCTCGGTTCAATTCCTTATATCAAAACAAACAACAAAACAAAACCCCAAGCACCTCATTGCTAGCATCCTTTTTAACTATTTCTCCTCCAACTATCTTTCATCATTTTTGATGGCTTAATTATGAAAAGGAAGGTGCCATATTGGGAACAGCCTCTCTTGGAAAGTGGAATGAAACTAGGACTCTGGCTTTTTGCCTAGGACAATGGTCCTCAAAGTGCAGCCTCACCTGGGAACCTCAAGAAATGCATATTCTCAGGCACCATGCCAGACCAGTTCAATCAAAAGTCCTGAGAGTGGGACTCTGAGGCAATCTCCTGGGGTTAAAGTTCAAGAAGCATTGGTCTACAGAAAAACTTTCCAATCTGTTGAAGGATTAAGATGTTTCAATTCTATTAACTAGTATGGCTAGAAGAAATACAATTATATTTCAGTAATTTATCTTAATATAGACATTACCATATTAACTAAAGTGCTATGAAGTACTACAAGAAGAAGACTATCACAATAATTTCATAGAAATTATAATTTTAATAGAAAAATAATTATGTAGAATTTGCTTTAAAAGCACAAGTGCCCTAATATTAGAGGGAACTGCTAACAATACTTCAAAGATTTCTCAAATAAAATCAAAATGTCATCATCTGTTCCTGTCTTTTCTCTATTTTGATGGTAAGCAAAGTCAATGTGCTGTTATAGACCTTCAAAATAAAAATACTCAGATAATATTCGTTTTTATGTAGTATAAATTAAGTATTTTAGCTAAATTTATTGAACATGTTGATATTTCATTTCCAACAATTGTCTGCTCTCAATATGACCGTATTAATTTAACCAAATAACTAGACAATAAAAGAGCAAAAGCTAAGTCTAAAATACAAACCATAATAAAGCAAAAATTATGCTTGATCTGGGTATTTGACATCCAAGAATATTTCAAAAGTGATAAAACCTTGTAATAGACTATCCGAAGACTTCCAAAATGTTTTGGAAACATTTAGAATGGTCCTCATTAAAAACCAACCAACAAACAAAAAATGTTTAGTTACTCTGGAAAATCCTTTTGTATAGCAGTATAAATGAGTTTCTCTTCAAAATGTCTGAGCTACTTTAGGAGTTAATGTCATGAAGAGAGATAAGGGTCATTTGTTCATTGTCAAGTAGTCACAACTATGGTTAAGATATTAAAAGAAATAAAGACATAAAAAGTCTAGCCTCCCCTCCCCCATTTTTCAAGGAGCTTACAAACTAAATAGCTAAGCAACTAGACTACCAACAGAATAAGTCTGTGAAAGAAATACATATGCAATACAGGGAGTTCAGGGAGCTCAATTCTGATTAGAGCATTCAGAAAAGGTTTCATGGAAGTGGTGGCTTTGGAGATGGGAACAAAAAATAAGAAGGCCTTTAATACTGAATAGAGAGAACAGGGATAGAGGAATGATGTTGAAATGAAGCCGATCACACCTAAGAAACTGGTGTTCTCTTTGTTATTCTTTGACCATTAACTGCAAAGAGGAGAAATGCACTTTATAGTAGAAGAAAGGTTTCCTAGCCAGGCTTGAGTGAGTAATGATAGCAAATCTGTACTCTATGACTAGATATTTTGAGAATATAAAAAGTAAAAATGTAAGACAGGAGGATAGTGGGTTTAAAACTAGCCTCAGCAACTTAGCACAACCTTAGCAATTTAGCAAGACCTTGTTTAGGAATAAAAACAAAAATCAAAAGAGCTGGGGATATACCTCAAAGGTAGAATGGCCCTGGGTTCAACCTCAAGTACCAAAAAAAAAAAAAAGTAAAAATGATTGTAATGATCAGTGTTATAAAATTACAATACCACCACTTCTATTATTTCATATACCATCTTTGCATAATTTTAAAAAGCAATACAACACCATTCAAAGATCATTCCTGACAATTTTTTTTCTTCTCTGGCTCTTTTCAATCAACTTAGTTGAAAAAGAATTCTTGCATATTATTCTTTGTATTTTTTATTTTTATACTGGGGATGGAACACAGGAACAGTCTACCTCTGAGGTACACTCTTATCCCTTTGTATTTTTTTTTTTTTCATTTTGAAACAGAGTTTCAATAAGTTGCTGAGAGTCTCACACTAAGTTTCTGAGGTTGGTCTCCAACCTGTGATCTTCCTGTCTCAGCTTCCCAAGTACCAGGATTGCAGACATGTAACTACATCCAGCTATAGTATTCTTTCTAAAAATATGCATACATTTCAGGGTAAAATTATTTTCCAGGGTAGTTTATATAAGAAAAAGAAAATTCTAATACAATATATGTTATGTTACACAATTGAGAATAACACTGAGCTAATTATAATAGGATAACAATAAATGTATTTACATAGTACATTATTTTCAGGGCTCCCATTATTTCATAGATATTTACTTATCCTCACAATATCCCCCTAGATCAGTAAGGGGCAGGTACTATTAACAAGGTCCCTGCTCTTTGTGAAATGAAATGACTTCACAGATGGTGACTTTGAGACACAGCATGGGGGCTTTCCTGCATAAAGGTAGATCAAGGCCCTTCACATTCTCTCTCCATTGAGAATCTTCACAGTGATTCAGCAGTGGAGAAGGAGGATCAACCTACTAAATTTATGTTTTGGATAGAGTTCGGAGTTGAGGTAGCAAATGTTCCCAATTCATATGAAATGATTTGCATGATCCTATTTATTTTGTATTTACTCAAACATCACACATTTTCTACCATTTAAAATGTGTTAACCTTATTTTACAGCAAAAATAATTGCTGTCAAATTTGCATAAATCCACTCCACACAGACCAGAGACATCTTCAGAATAACCTAGACACTGTCATAAAGCAATAACATACCATAGAATAATGTCAACATATTTTAAAGCAGTAAGCTATGTGTAATTACAAAAAATACCTATGAGTTTTGAGAAACCATTTATTCACCAATTATTTCATTACTAATCATAGAAATCATTTCCATATGAATGTCAAGAGAATTTCATCCTATGTATTGTTGGATAAGAAAAGATAGAAAATACAAAAAGATAGCGAGGCATGGTTAGCCAAGTGTGGTGGCGTACTCTTGTAATCTCAGTACTTGGGCGGTTGAGACAGGAAGATCACAGGTTTTATGCCAACCCTGTCAACTTAGTGAGGCTCTCAGAAACCTATTGATACCCTGTTTCCAAATAAGAAATAAAATCCGGCTGTGGGGATAGCTCAGATAGAGAATGTCTCTGGGTTCAATCCCCAATGCAACAACAACAACAAAAAAAGTACAAAGACAAATAAACTAGAGTGACTTTCTTTTTTCTTTTCAGTGCTACTCCTGAGTGAGAGGAAAGGAACAGATTGGAGGAAAGGAGAAAGATAAATGCTAAAAAACACTACGAAGGGGAAATGAAAGATGTACTGTTAGAAAAAAAAATTAAGTGATACTTATGAAGTCAGTGCTTTTGCAGTAGCTTATCACTGCATAATTTCCTTTTTATCACAAAATTTCTTTTTCTCTAGTACATATAATATAATATATATGCTAAGAATTCCAAGTTTGCATTTATAGCTAAGACGCATGCTAACATTTCCCCTAAAGATTCATGTTTTTAAGTATTATAACTTCTTAAGACTACGATTCAAGTGTTTACTTTGCATTGGCTTGATTCTTATGATAACAATATTACTCTAATATATAATCCTGTGTTTATATTTTATATGCTTCTAGGATATCTATGTCATCTTTTACTATAGAACCCTTAAAAAGAAGGGATGTAATATATTATGATGATCAGATTTGCATTTTAGAAAGATCACTAAGATGGCAATAGGGCAGACAGATTGATGAGGAGCAAGAACAGAGAACCAGGAAGAGAACTGATAGGGCTAGCCATGAATAGAATGAAGGAATCTTTAGAATGAATCTCATGTTTCTGGTTTGGGATCATCCAATCCACCATATGAAGAGATTTAGAAAATAATTATTTTATATATAAACATGCTACTTTGAAGCATCTACAAGATATCCAAGCAGCAATGTTGGTAGGCATTTGGATAGATAGTTATGAAAATGAGGAAGACAGGTGTGGTGGCACATGCTTGTAATCCCAGTACTTGGGAGGCTGAGACGGTAGAATCGCAGGTTCGAGGATAGCCTCAGCAAGTAGTGAGACTCTCAGCAATCTAGTGAGACCCTGTTTTCAAAAACAACAACAAAAAAAATAGGGTTGGTGGTGTGGCTTGGAGATAAAAGGCCCCCGCATTCCATCCCCAGTGCCACAAAAAAAAAAAAAAAAAAAAAAAAAAAAAAAAAAAAAAAAAAAAAAAAGAAGAAGAAGAAGAAGAAGAAATGAAAAGAAAGAAAATAACAGGAGAGAGTTTTGGGGAGAGGAATATTTTGATTTCTGAATCATACAAGTGATAGCAGAAGTCACAAAAGTGGAAGAGATTAGCCCCAGAGCATGCCAAATGAAAAAGCAAGTAATCATAGAGAGAACCTAATATTAAGGTCAGAAAAATAAAGGTGAGTATACACACACACACACACACACACACACACACAGTCTAATGAAAATAATAAATAAATAAAGAGAGAGAGAGAAAATTACTAGAAAAGTAAGAAAACCAGCAAAGAGTGGTATGGTTTCAAGAAAAAAGAAAAATTAGGTAAGAAAGTGGTTAACAGTGCCAAGGTCAAATAAGATGAAGGCCAGATATTCTACCAGATAGTATTATAAATATTTTGTTATAGTTACATTTCACAATAATTAAATGTATCTTCAAGTAAGACTTAAAGAAGTATGAGTTTTATTAATACATGAGCCACTTGCATCTGAGACAAATCTACTTTCAATGAGCAATATGAAAAATGATATTTTCAATCTTTATCAAAGAATTAAAATGAAAAACAAAAAAGGAAATTTCTTCCATCCATATGCTATCAAAAGATCAGCTAAACTGAGTGTGGTGGCACACGCTTATAATCCCAGCATTCAGGAGGCTGAGACCGAAGGATCTCACTAGGTAGCCTCAGCTACCTTACTTAGTGAGACCCTGTTTCAAAATAAAGAATAAAAAATAGGGCTGAGGGTATAGCTTGGAGGTAGAATGCCCCTGAGTTCAATCCCCAGTACGGCAAAAAAAAAAAAAAAAAAAAAAATCAGCTAAAAGAAGTGAAAGATTAGAAATTCAGTTCATCCATTCCCCTAACTAACATATCCTTCTTCCCTTCCTTCCTTCCCCCACACCCTGGCATTGGGGATTGAACCTAGGGGCATTCTACCTCTTAGCTATATCCCCAGCCCTATTTTATTTTTATTTTGCAACAGGGTCTTGGTAGGTTAATGAGAGTCTCACTATTTGCTAAGGCTGTCCTAGAACCTGTGATCCTCCTGACTCAGCCTTCCAAGTACTGGGATTATAAACATGTGCCACTAGCTCAGCTAGTCCCTTGCTTTCAAAGGACTACCCCCCTGGGATTTTCCCCAAAAGATCTCTATAAAAAAAGAGGGCCTTGAATTTCAGAGGGGCTTTTTTCTATTAAAAAAAATGTCTATTGAAGACATTGCTTAATACATTTCTTAGTGTCTACCACTAGAGATTCATATATGAATTTTCTTTTAGGATCAGTGCTAGAAAAAGTATTTTCTTGGCATATGCAATTATATTTCTCCCTTTTGTTGATGGGATACACTTAACTAATAATCTTCTCTGATCAGTCACATCATTAGTTACTGTTCTGCATTTTTTTTGCTGTGGTTCTTATTTCATTTACTCTCTTCTGGTATATCCTTTTGTAAATTATTTAACATTCAATTATGGGAAGAGTTAAATGTAAATGCTCAATGTAATAATTTTTTTGCTTTTATTTATTTCTTCTTGAGATTGAATTTTTGTATGCTTTGCTTTCAAAGTTTTTGAAATAGAAAATTGTTAAAGTTAGCATATTCTTATTTAAAACAATATGTGAAGCCGGGCGTGGTGGCGCACGCTTGTAATCCCAGCATTCGGGAGGCTGAGACCGGAGGATCCGGGTTCGCGGCCAGCCTCAGCTACCTAGTGAGGCACTCTGCAACTTAGTGAGACTCGGTTTCAAAATAAAGAATAAAAAAGAGGGCTGGGGGTATAGCTCGGAGGTAGAATGCCCCTGAGTTCAATCCCCAGTACCACAAAAACAAACAAACAAACAAACAAACAATATGTGAAAAGACTGATTAGTGAACAACTGTAATCCTAGTACCTGGGAGACTGAAACAGGAGAATTACCGATTCGAGGACAGCCTCAGCAACCTAAAAAGACCTTATTTCAAAATAAAAAATAAAAAGGGCTGGTGATGTAGCTTAGAGGTAGACTATCCCTGGGTTTAATCCCCAGTACCCCGCCCCCCCCCACACACAAACATACATACATACACACACTCACACAAATGGCTGGGGATGTAGCTCAGTGATAGAATGCCCCTGGGTTCAATCCTTAATACTAAAAAAAGAAAAAAATACTGATCAAATAGTAAAATATTATTCCATATATGGATTATGTCATTAATTACTAATTATAAATAATTGTAGGCTCTTTTTAAAGAAATAAATATATTCTATGCTTAAGTTAGATAATCTAGTGTAAGTTATTATCTAAATTCTACCAAATTGGTTGCTATAATGATCGTATCCTCATACATAAAAATGAATTTACAGAAAAAAGTTTTATGTATAGTTGATATTACACACTAATTTGTTTCTTAGATGCTAAATGTTATTTTCTTAACCTCTTAGGGCAGCCCTCACTATAAAAGAATATATCATCTATATACGAGTAGATAAAATCAAACTGCTATGATTTTGTTGGCTGAGATCAGAATACTATTTTTAAAAATAAGGTTTATTGAAATGCTATCTTGAAGTCATCGTATTTATTCTCCTTATTTATACAATATTTGTGGCATTCTCCTCATGTCCTTGAAATAGAGAACAGGGACTCCATAGGATGAAAAAGTGGCCTAGCTGCTGGAGTTCATAAATTTTGCTCAGCTTTGGATGAGTTCAAAGAATTGCCATGTAAGAAAAGCCTTACAGAGGGAATTTATCTGATTATGGCAGTAATAATTACCCAGCTGTTTATTGCAGATAGAGAAATAATTCATGTAGGCAATAGGCCGTGGTGGCAATGACACTCCACATTTAGTAAATATGCAAACTGTTCACTTCTAATTAACCAAGCTAGAGGATGCCCTTATTAAATGTATAAACTAAAAGTGCCTTCCTGACAAGTGATGAATTGTTACAATGCACAAACTCTTGCCACAGAATTATTGGAGTGAACTTGGGGCTTAACTTCATTAAGAGATCTTGTGGGATAGTTAAATGAGGATGGACAGCATAACAAGGCTTACCTGACAGCCAATGATATGTTAGAGCTTAACGGAACTGCACCTTTTCTTCTGTCTGATTTAACTGTTCAGATTTACAATAGATAAACTGTGAAACTGAAAAGTTAATTTGAGTTCGAGTAAGAAAAATAAATGAAATAACATGATAACCCACTTGTGGAACCTACCAGACAGTTTACTACTGAATGAATCTGAGAAAAAAAAAATATTTCTTATGATTCAAATATCTTTACCTGTCAAAAGTTGAAAAATCTACCACTTGCTTCCTTAACTTGAAAATAACTTCTTTAACAAAACAAATGGTCTTGTGGACTAGCTTTAAAATATCTTTTGAAAAGTCAGTGGATGAATTTTATTAAAGAAAAATAATACCATATAGAAATTTGGATTTGAATGTTACATGATTTTTCCAAATAAGTAGTTATAAAATAATTCACTGTCTACAGTTTATGATTAGCTTTACTTTAAAAACATAAACATTCTTTATGAAACATATAAACTAATATTTGCATTCCAAATATTAAGGATTTCATGGAAATTACTACATGGAGTGAAGTCTAGATGTAATGCAACAAAACTAAAATATTCCTATTTTAATTGTAGAGCAGGTAATAATATCTATTTCACATGTTTGTTGTGAAAATTGAGGGAGAAAATGAATACAAAGGACTTAGCATGATGTTTAATATACATGAATTGCCTAACATATATTAGTAATTTTTAATGTGAAAGAATAACAAAAGCTTTATGTGATTAATAATCAGTTTCTAGCATTTTATTATCAAAATTCATATCATTTTTCTTAAAAATGGAATAAGTTTAACTATTTCTTTATTTTTTAAAGTTGAATTTATAAAACCCAAGTTTGTATTAGACAATTTGTCTGAATAGGTTTTTTCTAAGTGACCTGGTACTAACAGAGTACAAAGTTAATTTTTAAAAAGTATTCTAGACAACTAGTTAACTCAAAATAGATCTCACAGAAAATTACATTGACTAAATGTTTTAGTACCTAAACTTTATACTTTTAGAGATAGAATAAGGATGTAAAGACAGTAACTTGGCTAAGGACTCATTACTGCAGTTGAGATTCATGCTGAAGTCTATTGTCTGCCTTTGATTGTTCATTTATGTCACACAACCTCTGAGACCAAAGTGTACGAATTGCCACAATATTACTGTAAATGTTTTCTTAAATATAAACTTTTTGTAAAATATGAGGGAACAGTATAAAAAACTAGATACTTTGAGAGAATCAGACTTTGCCACTATTCGTAGTAAAAAACGACTTCTACATATTTATAGTATGTAACTTCACTAACAAATATTTATGTTCTTTGAAAGAATATAATCTTTGTCTTCAAAGATTATATTCTTTGTAGGGAAATGGGTGGAATTGGAAAACATTATGCTACGTGAGATTAGTCAATCACAAAAAGTAAAAAATTGGATGCTCTCTCTAAATGCAGAAGCTATGGAGAAAGTGGGTCACAGGAGGGACTCTAGTCAAGGAAAGAGAAATATTAGAAGAGCAAAGGTGAAGGTGAGAGAGAGGTAAACACCATAATGTACATGATGTACATTCACAAACAAATAAAAGTCAATCACAAAAAAATTCTGTATTCATATGTTTACTTATATAAAAAATATTTTTCAATGAATACTATGTATCAACAACCATAACAGGAAGTAGAGAAATTGCCAATATTATTCTGAAGATAAAACTGCCATATTTTAATGAGAGTATGATAATCAAAGGCCAAAATAAAATTGCTTTATTTAAAAGGCATATATGAGAATAACAGTTTTTTTAAAAGCCTTTAAGGGAAAATTTATAAATTTAAAATAACTTAGGTCCCACACCTTGAAGAAGGGATGAGACTGAAAAAATTATAGAAATGCCACCTGTTTAAAGAAAACAATATTAATAGCTGATATTTATAGAATGCTTGTTAAAATAACATATGGCTTTCTATGGATGACAATGAATGTGTACTTTTTGGCCTGTAAGCCCTTCCTGAATTCAGCTAAAATAAACTAAAAGAAACAAAAATGGAAAGAAATCTATATTTTTTTTTATTTGGGGGGAGCAGTTACTGGGGATTGAACCCAAAGATATTATACATGCAAGCTACACCCTTAGTTTGACTTTATATCTTATTTGGAAACAGGGTCTCACTGGATTGTTGCTAAGGTAACTTTGATCCTGCAATCCCAAGTACTGGGATTATAAGCATGCGCCACCATGCCCAGCTAGAAATCTATGTTAAAACACAAGAAATGCACAAGCCAATAATAAGTTCAGGAGAATAACTAGGAGTTGAATGATGAATATCTACCAAACTCAATTCAATTTAAACCTAAGTACAAAGTATCTTTTTTAATCACAAAGCCAGTGTAATATGTGGGCAAGTTTGATGTTAAACAAGTTTGATGACCCTTATAAGAACCCCAATCTAGAGGGAAAAAGACAAGGGATGACAAGAATAAAGAAATAAGGAGAGAAATGAAACCTAGCAATTTCCCCTTTTGTGGATCAGAATTTCTGACTGATTTGAGACCTAATGTCAAAATAGGGCTGTATAACAAATGGGAGTTGAGGGGAAGTGACTTGAGATCTACTAAGTGAAGCCAACTGAGGAAACAAGAGGCATTTTACAAGCAGAAGAACTTCCCGCTCATCCTGCTTTATGAAATCACTATCCACACTGAGGGAGTCAATCAGGACTTGAGACAATAGTGACAAGGGCACAGATCATCAAAAAATTGAATGACTGAACAAGAAAACAAACCAATATCCAGCCTTCCTAATTAAAGCACTAAAGACAAAGTGTAAGAATTTTGAGACTCAATTAGAGATTTCCATAAGGTATTCAATTACTCCATGAAAATATATTGCTTTCCTACATATTAATAATAATCACTTAGAAATGAAATAAAGTGTATTATCGATAAATATAACAAAAATATGAAATTCCTAAAGATAAAATTGATTATAGAACCTGTGTTGCAAAAATAATAAAAACATACTGATGAATATTTTAAAAATATCCACATAAATGAAGGCATTCCTTGACAAGAAAACTGAAATTATGAAAATATTATTTTTGCCTACACTACTCTACAGATTTAATTTAAACCCATGTGGGATCCGGATGGAAACACATCAAGTCCTATGTGCATGTATGTTTCTATCACTCTGAACCTCATTGTGATGCATAAATACAAAATATAAAATAAAAGTATGTTAAAAAACAATGTTATTTTTGGAACATGCCAAAATGATTCAAAATTTAGGGAGATGAAAAATAAAAAGTAGCTACAATACATTTTGAAATATAAAATTAATTTATATGTGCTTAAACCATGTGATGCCACATGAGAATACAAAAACAGAGATAAATCTAATGACACTGTCAATAAATAGACTTGAGGATTTCCTGTGTGATAATACGGCACTTAACAAGGAGAGAGAAATCAACAATTCACTAAATGCTATTAAGTAATTTGTTAGCCATTTAACAATAAGCCAAATACATTGTAGAGAAATTCAGTGTTCTATGATATAAAAGAAATCCTAAAATATCTGTGTCTATTCTTAAAAGTCATACAAAGAAGAAATAGTGAAATAAATTATTGATAAATATAGCTACATGAACAATTGAAAGGTTAGCATGTTTCCAAATTTCCATAAGTATGTTGGAAAGACAACAGCAAACAAGAAATGATAATTGCATCACAAATGATAGAGGATCTGTTTCCTTCAAATAGAAAGGGCTTTTTACAAATCCATAGGAAACAAATAACATAAAATTATTAGAAAAATGGAACCAGTATAAACAGGCAAGTCATTAAAGAACTCAAGTGGCCAATAAAAGGTATCCAAGTCCCTAAAAATAAATAAATTAATTAAAAAACTAGAATTATTACCTCTATTAGATTGGCAATGAGAAAAGCAAAATGACAAAAAACACTTTGAGGAAAGGTGTTAGGAAACAGAAATCCTTCGATTTGTTGGTAGGAGCACAAATTGCTATCTTTCTAATGAAAATTAGGTAATTTGTTTCAAACTACAAAATATGCCCAAATTTTTAATCGAAGTCTCACTCACAGAAATATGTGAGAAGAATGTAATAGTAGAAATGCGAGCAATTTGGGCAGAGTAATGTTATATTAAATATCCATTATATATATGTACATATATGTATATGTGTGTATCTTGTTAAAATGAAGTTATGGTACAAACACTGTAAACACAAGCATATATAGTATTGGCACTGAAAATTTTGACACATTTATATTTATTGGCATAAAAAATGTTAGTTCTTAGAGCAAGGAATGTTTCCTTCACTCCATGTGCACGAGTGTCCAAATGCCAGAAAAGTAGTTTAATCTGACTGGAGGATCACTCAGTCACTCCCCTATATAAGACTAGGGTGCCAAACATACTGAGTTTGGCAGGGAAAGGACTGCAATGCTAGCAGGAGGAGGTGTCTGCCCAGGGCTATGATGATTGGCTGAGGAAGTCTGTCTAACTTCCATTGTACAGTATCTGAAAGTCCATTTATCTGCTTATTTATACTGCATCCTATTTTTATGTATTTTAACAGTTGTACATGTGATATTTTGGTCTCTCATATGCCTTATCATTTTGTATTTCTCACTTGGCCCAGAACATAAGTAGGAAAGAGTGAGGTTTAATAGGCTTTCTCAAACCTACATGACTTATTTTCCTGAGTTCCTACTGTGAACTAAGTACCCTGATAGGTGTTAGGAGTGTAGTGATTTATGAGGAACAACAGGCATTATGAGAATAACAAAAACATTTACAGTGAGATAAATTCAGGGAAGGAAAATTTTAGAGAATCATGAAAGTATACTATAGGAACATTTAACCTATTTGTGGGCTGTAGGGGGCTGAGGAGGGAGCTGGGAAAGATCTCCCTAAAGAGGTGACATTTGAAAAGATAGCTGAAGGATAGAAGCAGGTCTTTCATGGGCCCCATGACCTTGGGAAAGGAACATTTTGTGGCTGGATGAAAGGGACCCACCAAATGTACTCATGGTGTGCACTACAGCTCACTGAGGAGAAGTGTGCAATTTGAGAAAGGTACAAACTAATAAACAAACCTCTTTGGAAGAAAGGAGTGGAAATCTGAATTCTCTATTTTTGAGGCATACTGAAGAGTGTTAAATTAGAATGGTCCCATGTGATTTTTGCCAGCAGGAAAGAATATCAAGCACTACAAAGGTCAACTAAACATGAGTATGAAGAATTATGTGACTGGTGTCCTGGGCTCAACACAAAAGGTCTTTGGGAGAGGGCTGATTGTGACATAGCCTGTGTCTGTATGTGGAAGACTCTCTGGGCCTGTCTAATCTGGACTGGGTCCCTCTTGGCCCCCTGTACCCAGCCATTCTGACATGGTGTCATCTTTAGAAAAATAATGGGTGGCACATGAGAGTGTGCAGTAAGACAGTGCGAACCTCAGAGGCCAGGGTGAGGTGCCAGCATGGCATTGGCAATAATCCAGAACATCAGAGGCACTCCCAAAGCAGGGCACAAATTCACAAAACCTTGCAGACCAAGGGACCAGTGGAGGAAGTGGGGCAGCAACCAAAGCAATGGGGCTAAGGGACAGATTGGATTTGCCAGTTTTTTTGTTTGCTTGTTTCTCTATGACATTTAAAGTCCTGAAAGCAAGAATTACTAAAAAAGCTCCAGAGTCCTTAGACAATTTAGGAGAAGAAAAATTAATTGGAAAAAGATTCATTCTCTAAGGGGATAAAGCAAGTCTCTCAAATATACATATACAACATACACACAATCACAACAACATGCATTAAAGGTTATTCTCTGAAAGTGCTTGTCTCTGGTATGATTTTTGAAAAAGTTTTATGTTCTTTTACTTGTAAAAGAAAACGTTTACCTGTAAAATATTTGCTATTTGTATTTTTACTAATTTTCTATAAGTATTGACATTTTCATAAATGTGCATAACACAATACATGAGAAAATAATGTGAAATGTCTATAAAAGTTTCATAAATATATTTTGTACATTATCTACTAATTTTAATTACCTACAAGATTGTTCATCTTAAATATTCTCTCTCAGCATGCAAGCCGCTTCTTTTTCTGAACACATTTCCAATCGGTTTGAATAATGTCACTGAGAAGATGGTAGGACTGGGAAATTCTGGTGCAAATCATGTTTAAGTCTTTGTAATAGGCACATATTTTAAATATCTCTCCTTTATTTTCCTTTATCAGTAAGCCGGTTTCTTGTCCTGTACTGTATCTAATTGTGTCCACTGGGAGAATAGTTTCTATCTTAAAATGAAGAAAAGATGAGATAAGTGTAGGGACTACAGAAAGAAGGTAAGATGACCAAGCCTTTCTCTTCTAACCCCAAGAGGACTGTGGAAAGCAAAAAAAAAAAAAAAAAAGAGTACAGGAGATTGGTCAGAATGCAGTATCCTATGCATTGACCTCTAAATTCCAGGCCAGGTCTTAGAAGCAAAGAGAAATATTTAGGATACTGAGAAGAACACAGAAGATTGGCATTTTTTTTTTCCTAATTCCTGCTTGGTAGCCTGGAAGGATGCCACTTGAACAAGGCAGCCTAGATATAGTAAGAGATGATTCTAGCACAATAAAGGTGGTCAGAGAGTGTGGTCAGGGAGAGAGAGCTGAGTTAATATTCTTAAGACTTCCTTGGCTCTTATATCATTTAGAAGAATCAAAGAATTCATGCACATCCTTTAAGGCATAAGCCAGATCTAAGTTGAAAACCAGGAGTTGAGTCATGAGAACAACTATGGCAAAAATACAGATAATCTTGAGTCAGATTCTGCAGGGAAGCCAGCCTTATCCAAGGAGTCATTTGAAACACATGGGAGATCTCAGAGAGATTGGCAGAGGTAGAAAGAGATGGTGCAAGGTCCCATTACAGTTCTGGCAGGGGGAAATAAAGCTGAACAATTCATCCATGATATTAAAGTCAATAAAGGAACAAAAAATTGTATTTCATGGTACAACTGAGTACAGTGACTCTACTTTAAATACTGTCTAAACTCACAACCCACAGTCTATTTGTTTATAGAGAATAATTTTGTATATAGATATAGAATTTTGTATATATGTATATGTAGCATACATACTAACTTACCTAAGCTCAATGAATATCATCAAGGTATCATTTATAACCTAAATTATAATGCTATATGTTTTCTAAAAATTGTGTGACAATCTTTTGCTCTTCTTATCATGAGGAAGATAGCTATTGCAGCTATAGTCATTTTATGTACACACTACAAAAAAGAAAGAAAATAATGAGGCAAGAAGAACAAATAGATTTTATTGCTCAGAATCAATTAATATGGAAATCCTTAGTTGAAAAATGTTTAGAAAATAACAACAAAAGTTGCTGCTTAGTGTTGGAAAGGCCAGAGTAGTTAAATCTATGGCATTTTTCATACTGAATTTTATTGCAAAGTCCACACTTGTGTCAGTTAGCAATTTTTTACTTCTCAATTTCCAATTTATTTATTTGTTTATTCTTTGCTATGCTTTGTAAAACTCGGTCTGAACTCATGAACAGGTTACCTTTGCTAGCTGTCACACTATTAATCTGGAAATACAGGATGCTGGAGGGATATTTCAAAACATATCAGAGGAAGGAGCTTCTCTTCCTGGCTCCAATAAGCCTGTTTTTGTTGTTGTTGTAGTTGTTTGTTTGTTTGTTTGTTTTTGCTTCTATGGTGCGGCTATTAGACCTATTCAGGAGACCCAGTGGTGCCCAACATCTAGTCAGCTTTGCTGGCACCCCAAAGTCAAGCCCATGCTAATGAGCTCCAGCCTGTCACTACCAAGGTAGCAGCATCCTGCTCATCTTCCCCAGCCCACTGGCTGCAAAACAGCTCTGAGAACATCTGTGACAGCTCCGTGATACCTCAGAGAACTTGGCAATCCAGCAAGCTACAGTTATATCTTCTCTAATGAAGTTTGAATCTCAGCATTGATAGGTAGAAATGCTTCTTCAATTTTTTTTCCTTCCTTTGGGTACTTTCCCTGAGGCCTAGAGTGGTATCTTCTCCCAATATTTACTATTACTATATTCTCTAGAGTTCCTATTTATACTCTCTCCCCCTTTTTGGTACTGGGAATTGAACCCAGAGGCATTCTACCTCTGAACTACACTCTGGCCCTTTTTATTTATTTTTATCTTGAAACAGGGTTTCAATAAGTGGTTGAGGGTCTTGCCAAATTGCTGAAGCTACCCTTGAAATTGTCAAGTATGGGATTACAGTGTGTGCCACTGAACCAAATTTATTTACCCCTTTTAAAAATTTCTAATCTTTTACCAGTTAATAGGGCATAAGATTAAATATTCTGAGTTCAAATTTCTGAGTTGGTTTCTGTCTACTGATCAATCCGTAATTGATAAAATATACAATCTCTGTACCTTGTAGACTTCATGCTGACTGCATTCATCCCCTTTCCAAAGCAGATGTTGCTAACATTGAATCTGTTACTATATTCAACTTAAAGTCATGTGCAGTCCTGCCTACCAGTTCTAGGCATGACTCTTAATGCTCTCTAAACTAAACTAAAATACAAATTATCTGTCTATAATACACACAGCACTGAATGGTGCAGAAGGAATGGAATAATGACAGCAAAAATTTCCCACTAGGAAAAATAGAGACTAGGAAATAAATAGCAAGTGTGACCAACAGCAACATCAAACGCTCTACACAGGCATACTGAAGATTCTTTGTTCCAGAGATATATTCTGGGCCCACAAACAGACTATTCCCAGGCCTTATCTTCTGTGGCCACATGAGATGGGAATTGGAGAAGATAATCTTCCCGAAGACTATACTGCTCTAGTAGCTCACAAGGAGGCAGTGGGTCAAAGTTCAGTTGTTATGATTACCCAGAACAGGCTACAGCTGGCAAGGTTAAAAATGTTTTGGCAGCCAGGCATGGTGGCATACACTTATAATCCCAGTACTTGGGAGTCTGAGATAGGAGGATCATGGGTTCGAGGACAGCCTCAGCTACATAGTGAGGCCCTTCGCAACTTAGTGAGACCCTGTTTCAAAATAAAGAATAAAAAAAAATAGGGCTGGGTGTAGAGCTCGGAGGTAGAATGACCCTGGGTTCAATCACCAGTATGGCGAAAAAATAAAAAATAAAATAAAAAATTTGTTTTGGCAACAAATACTTTCAACAATATATTAGGCTCCTGACTTCTTTACTTCTGGTCAGTTCTGTGAGCAAGTAACCACAACCAAGCATATTACCCAGATATAGTTTTCAAGATTAGAATATATTTTCTTAGATGTTAGCTTCTATGCCCTGCTACTTACTCTATTTTAGCAACCAGTACTTGCTTCTATCCAACACAACAGATTTGGATTGGGAAGATGGTAATTCCCTAACCTGCCAAAATTTTTAAGCTTAGATTGCATCCTTTAATATAATTAAGCTTGACTGGTTTGTAGTCTGATTACATTTCCATTATTTTTTTCTTTTTTCATTGCTTCTCACTCACAGTGTCTTGTTTTTTGAATACTTGGGGCCTTGCTGTGGAGGAGCATGCATTTGAAAATTATTTGTGGAAATAATTTTAGGCCTAAAAATATGGCATCTTCTCTGAGAGAGGTTTTTCATATACTTCTGTCAGATTCCTGGGTCACTATTAGCCTAAGACCTCTTAAGTTGAAGTTCAATACTTTAGGTTACCCCAAATCACCAAGATAACTGGCAGTTTGACTGCAAATCCCACATTAAGCTAGTTTACTTCTATTAGTATTTATTTAATCTAAGATTATGGCTGGAAGAACAAAGGAGATTTATCAGAATTCCTACCTTGGGTTGTCCTGACTTGGAATTTGTTTTTCCTCTTGACCCTGTAAGGCTCCCAGAAGCTCAGGTCTTTTTTCAGTTGTCAGATATTCTTTCAGATAAGCAGATGCCCTCAGGGCAAAGCAGATTTGAGTGTACACTTATACCAGAGTTTCGTCCTCTCCTATGTTTTGTACAGCAAATTATATACTACATAGATAACTCTTTGTTGTTTAGATGTCATCAGTAAGGGTGGGCTGGATTCCTTAGCCACTATTAGATAAGACAACATTACTAATGTGATCTTTATCTAAGCTCACATACTTGTAAAAGTATGGGCTTTACTTCCAGGGAAGGCCTAAACTTCATAGCCATTTCTTATGACCACATTGGAGTATAGAGAAATAGGGTCTTTCAACACTTCAAGATGCAAACTCCTAAGGCTCTCACTAAGGAAACACACACTGTATGTAGTGAGAACTTCTCTTACCAAAGTAGTTATTACCTTCTGTCTCTGCAAACTTGCAACATTTAGTCTAACTTCAGTAACTTATTGAAAAGTCAAGAAAGAAACCACACACACCAATATTCTCACAAAAGTGCTTATTGTTTCAAGTAATATCAAAGTCTCACTTGGTAATTATCTGTATCACATAATAGAATAGATGGGATTTAAAAAATATTTTATATCATATACTAATGGTTTCCAGTCTGATACCAAACTATCTCTGTGTCAGTCAGCTTTCCATTACTATGATCAAAATGCCTGCCGAGAACAACTTAGAGGAGGAAAGGTTTATTTGGTTCTTGGTTTCAGAGGTTCAGTCCATAGTTAGTCAGCTCCAAGGTCAAAACATCATGGCTGCAGGGCATGGCTGAGAAAAGCTGTTCAGCTTATGGAAGCTGGAAATCAGAGTGAACAGAGAAAGGACCAGGGACATATATAGCCTCAAAGACACATCCCCAGTTAACTACTTCCTCCAGCCATGCTCTATCTGCCCATGGTTACCACCCAGTAAATAGATTCAAATTATTAACCCATAAATTCATTAACTCACTGATGAGTTTAGAACCCTAAGATTGAGTTATTTCACTTCTGAACTTTGCTGCATTGACAATGCATGAGCCTTTGGGTGGGCATTCTGTATCCAAACCATAACAATCTCCAGCAGCCAAATTCCCATTTTAATTTCTGTTACTTTTAATACCTAGTTATGTCTCACTGGCCATGGCCAAGTCACATGACTATTGCTAACTGCAAAGAAGCCTATCCAAAGTGAGGTTTTTGTTTTTGTCTTCTAGCCTTAAAAGCAAAGAAGGCAATTTGTAAGCAGTATGAAGTGGGTCTTAAGTGATCATAGTTATTTATGGAATATTCCACAATTGAAATATAACCAATAGAACTTGTAATAATTCAAAGTATAAAGAGACAATGTGAGCTGGAAATAGTGACATGCCTGTAATCCCAGTACTTGGGAGGCTGAGACAGGAGAATCACAGGTCTGAGATCAGCCTCCACAACTTAGGGAGACACTGCCACAAAATAAAAAATAAAATCAGGCTGGGGGTAGAGCTCAGAGGTAGAATGCCCCTGTGTTCAATCCCCAGTACAAGAAAAAAAGAAAGAAAGAGAGAAAGGGGGAAAAAAGGCAAAATGTTGTTTTTTTTTAAAAAGGCTCAGCTCTAATCTCTAGATCTACCATTCCTTAGTGACTTTACATTTATGTAAATTTTGAGTTTTATTACTTATCTTTAAAATTTAAAGAATACACATCTCAAAAGGGAATTTTTGTGCATAGATTTCATAATATATAAAATATCATGTACATAATAGATGCTAAGTAAATATGACTTTTTGTGATTGCCCTCTGTTTACTTAGCTAGTCATTGTTTGCAATGTCTAAATTTGTCCATTTAAATGTTTGACTTGATAATTAATTATGACATGCCAGAGTGTTCTTTATTCTATTGTTATTTACAGCCAGAAAATTTTAATAAGTCTGTAATTAAAGTATCTCTTTTCTTTATGCTTGTACCATTTCAGCAACTACTCAGTTATAATATTATTTGTCTACACTGTATCTTTGTCTAAAGAGTAATCTAGTATAGTTAAACATGTATTTGGTGCCAAGAGATTAGATACATTCCAGATTAATACTGTTTGCTTTCCTGTTTTTCTAGTTAATATTAATGTGACTTTAGAATAAAGTGGTGAAAATTCTGATGAATACATGTGTGACAGAAAAAGGAGGGAAAATACAAACACTACTCTATTGATTTTTACTCTAGGTTGCTCCTCAGATTGGCTGCACATATTACCAGTCTGAAAGAGCATGTTTCTATTTGTTTGTTAATTAAAGAACAATTGGAAACATGCTGCCTAAATAGCTCAAAGTATTAAAAGACTTCAACTGCATAGAACTAGAAATCTTTAGCATTGTGTCCCCTGATCAGGCAGGGACACAATAGCTCAAAGTATTAAAAGACTTCAACTGCATAGAACTAGAAATCTTTAGCATTGTGTCCCCTGATCAGGCAGAAGTGATCTCAATTTCCTTTAGGTCTGTCATTAGCCATTGCATTCATTGGCTCAGTGTGATCTTCTGCCAGAGGAAGATTACTTAAAAACCATGATGATGAGCATATTGAGGCTCCCAGATAACCACTTAAGGATAAGAGATTATGTTCAAATCTTCTGAATCGAGTTTCCTAGAAGCTAGACACATATTCATAAACATTGGTTTCATAGGAGGTTTTTTTGGCTTTAGCCTTGAAAACAAATGCAAATTAACAAATTACAAACACAGCATTTAACACAAATATTGGTATAAATATTTTGAAACAGCATGCTGTTAGTGAGCTGTTAGTTCAGGATTGTGACTATAGTCTTTGGGAATAAGTGTGAAAGCCTAACGGATATAAATATCTAAAGAGAAACTCTGAATTTTAAAACCTGAGAGAATTTCTCATAGTTCAACTGGAAGTGGTTCACATAAAAATAACAACAATAGGCATACAACACAAAGTCAATTTTTATATGCGAAGCAAAGCATATGGATGTATGGATTTCAGAATAATCAAGTAAACTACATGGGTCAGTTCAGCCAATATGACAGAGGTGCCTAGGAATCTTGAAAGCACTAGAGGTTGCTCTCATAAAAGCGATATTTCACCAGCACTACACACATCATAGATAAGCTGATAATGCACTCTAATAAACTTTGACTATTAGCATTTTGGAAAGCATAGCAAAGAATCTAAGAAATTTTTAAAATTAAAATTGGAATATGTAATCCTAGTAGTAGGGAGGCTGACACAGGAGGATTGCAGATTCCCAACCAGCCTCAGCAACTTAGTAAGGCCATCTGCAACTCAGTGAGGCCCTGTTTCCAAATAAAAGAATAAAATAGGTCTAGGGATTTTGCTTGGAGGTATAATGCCCCTGGGTTCTATCTCTAGTACCACAAAAAATAAAATAAAATAAAAAGAGAGAGGAGCCCAAGATGGCATCTTAATGCAACACCTCTCCTCAGGCACTGTAGAGTTCTAATCAAAACTGCCATAAAAGCAGCTTCTTGACAGAAGAAAAAAGCAACAAGAAAGTGAACAAAGTAATGAAAATTGAAGTGCAGCTGAACAGAACCCAGAAAGCAGACCACGGAGAGCAAAGGAGCCCAGGCGCTCCACAAAGGTGCATGCCACGGAATGGTGGCCACCATTAAGCCAGCAGCCCAGAACAGGATCTACTAGCACGGAGACATCGAATGATCTCCTCCATACCCAGTGACCAGATGTGGAGTAAGCAACTCCAGAGCTCCACCCCCAATCAGGCAGCATATCTCTGCAAGATCGACAGTGACCAGATCACTGGGATGACCAGCTTAAGCCTGCAGAGGGGCCACCCCAGCTTAACTCTCCCTCCAGAGCTAGAGCAGCATGGAACTTATATTAAGTTTACTGCACTCTCAGGGGGCCCCAGTGCAAAGGACAGACTTGGTCACCCGCCCTTCTACTGATTGGATAGGAGCATAAGTGCAGGAGGAACTCAGAGCACACAGGGCATAGAGACCTTACAGGCACCCTGAAACATGCTTGAGAATCTAATACAGTGAGCAGACATTTAAAAGCTGAAAATATTCACGCAGATCCAAAAGGACTACAGAGGCCAACTCGGCTCTGTACTTGCATACTTGCAGGGTTTTTATTTTGTTTCCTTTTTGTTTTTTGTTTGTTTGTTTGTTTGTTTGGGGGTTTTTATTGTTGTTGTTGTTGTTTTCTTTTTTTTTTTACTTTTTTTATTATTATTCATGCATTGTAAGCATACATCTTTGTTAGGTACAAATTAATAACGACATATGTGCTCACATTTCTCATTTGACCCCTTCCCTAGATTCGCACCCTGCTCCCTCGCCCTCCCTCCATCTCAGTTCGGTTTAGTGAGTAACCTTGATGTACATTCGGGTGCCCCCCCACCTCCCGTCTATCCCCTTTGGTTAAATCAACTTGTTTATCAAGGGTCTCTCCTTTTCCATCTGGAGACCCTCTTATGCCCCATGTTCTCCCTAGCATCCACATATCAGGGAGAACATATGCTTCTTTACTCTTTGTGACTGGCTGATCTCACTTAACATAATATGTTCCAGTTGCATCCATTTCCCTGCAAAGAACATGATTTTGTTCTTCTTTATGGCTGAGTAAAATTCCATTGTGTACATGTCCCATAGTTTTGTAATCCATTCGTCTGTCGATGGACATCTTGGCTGCTTCCATAGTTTGGCTATTGTGAATTGTGCAGCTATAAACATAGATACACATGCGTTGGTCTGTTAGTTTGGTTTCCTTTCTTTTGGGTAGATACCCAGAAGTGGTTTTGCTGGATCATATGGTAGGTTCATTCCCATTCGTCTGAGGATCCTCCATACTGTTTTCCAAAGTGGTTGCATTAGTCTCACCCTGCACAAGAGTCAACTCAAGGTGGATCAAAGACCTGGAAGTTAGGCCGGAGACCTTGCAACTACTTAAAGAGGGCATAGGACCAACACTTCAACATATAGGCACAGGTAAAAACTTTCTCAACAAGACCTCAAAAGCACAAGCAACTCAAAGGAAGATCAATACATGGGATTGCATTAAACCAAAGAGCTTCTGTGCAGCAAAGGAAACTATCAAGAACCTCAACAGAGAGCCTACAGAGTGGGAGAAGATTTTTGCCAGTTGCTCTACAGATAGGGGTCTAATATCTAGGATATACAAAGAACTCAAGAAAATCACAGGCAAGAAAACAAATAACCGAATCAAAAAATGGGCAAAGGATCTAAATAGACACTTCACAAAAGAAGAAATACAAATGGCCAATAAATGTATGAGGAAATGTTCCACATCATTAGCAATCAGCGAGATGCAAATCAAAACTACCTTGAGATTTCACCTAACTCCAATCAGAATGGCAATCATAAAAACCATGAACAACAACAACTGCTGGCGAGGATGTGGAGAAGTGGGAACTCTAATACATCGTTGGTGGGACTGCAAACTAGTGCAACCACTTTAGAAAACAGTATGGAGGATCCTCAGACGAATGGGAATGAACCTACCATATGATCCAGCAATACCACTTCTGGGTATCTACCCAAAAGAATAAAACCAAACTACCAGACTGACCCATGTGTATCTATGTTTATAGCTGCACAATTCACAATAGCCAAACTATGGAAGCAGCCAAGCTGTTCATC
>PVLC010015869.1:9307-36704 GCA_004027655.1 Graphiurus murinus
TTTTTTTTTTTTTTTTTTTTTTTTTTTTTTTTTTTTTTTTTCCGGTACTGGGGATGAAACAACCCAGGGGAGTTCTACCTCCAAGCTACACCCCAGCCCAATTTTTATTCTTTATTTTGAAACAGGGTCCCACTAAGTTGTGGAGGGCCTCACTAGGTAGTTAAGGCTGGCTGTGAACCTGGATCCTCTGGTCTCAGCCTCCCAAATGCTGGGATTACAAGCATGCGCTACCACGCCCGGCTTTCTTTTTCTGTTTTTTTTTAATCATAGGACTTTTTTTGTGTGTGTGTGTGGTACTGGGAATTGAACCCAGGGACATTCTACCTCCGAGCTACACCCCCAGCCCTATTTTTTATTCTTTATTTTGAAACCGAGTCTCACTAAGTTGCGGAGGGCCTCACTAGGTAGCTGAGGCTGGCCGCGAACCCGGATCCTCTGGTCTCAGCCTCCCAAATGCTGGGATTACAAGCGTGTGCCACCACGCCCGGCTAATCATAGGACTTTTTATTTTGAAAATTCTCAGACAAGTGGAGCAGAGCGTACAGTGAATACCCATAAATACCTGCCTGGATTTAACAATTAACTTTCTAGCACGCTTGGCTTATCTCTTCCTCAACTCTACTTACTGGCTCATTCCCTTAAATATTTTCTCGTTTCCTGAACCATTGGAAGCATGTTCAGTATACCATGACACCTCATCTGAATTTTTGCCATGAATCTCTTAAGAACACAGATGTTTTTATATGTAAGCAGAATACCATTATTACCATAGAGCAAGGAACTAATTCCGTAATGCTGCATAAAATCCAGCACATGTCCAGATTGTCCCAGGAATTCACAGGATTTTAACTCACTATTTTTTTTTTCTCCATTGGGAACTTGGTACTTATAAGGATTTTTATTATAATTAACTATTTGGTATATATAAACTGGAGTGCATTTTCTCAACTCCCAGGACACCCTGTCCCTCCTCTTGAAGGAGGACTGTCACGTGTGGTGCCATGCTGCAGAGCCCTGCTATCCCGCGGCTCTCTCCCCTGTGCGGCTGGTCTATCAAGATGCCCTGCGAGCCCCTGCCCCGGGCAGTGGTCCCTGCCCACCCTCTAACGGGGTGCCAGTGTCGGAGGCTCTCCAGGAGGTAGGGATGGACCCATGAAAGCCTTTTCAGTATTTGGTAGACAACAATACGACGTTTTAAGAGTTAAAGCAGCACAGTACTTGGGAGGCTGAAACAGGAAGATTATAGGTTCAAGGCTGGCCTCAGCAATTTAGTGAGACCCTTAGCAACTTAGACCATTTTAAAATAAAAAGGGCTAAAAAAAATAAAAATAAAAAGGGCCGGTGATGTAGCTCAGAGATAGAAAACCCCTGGGTTTGATCCCCAGTACCAAAAATAAATGAATGAATGAACAAGTTGAGATTACATTGACCAGATAAACCATAGTTTTTGTTTTATTTTGAATCTATTTCTGTTGATTCAGAGCCAAATGAAATAGTGGTTTTCTTGATACGGTCAGAAGCTCTGATTGACGGTTATGAGTATCCTTGAAATAATCAAACAGTGAGATAAATTGATGTGTTTTGTTGGCTTGTAAGGGTTTTCCAAGATCGAGTCTGTGAGCAAGAAAGTGACAGCTAAAGGAACATGGCGATTAGAGGCAGGGAGAGAGCCTCCGGCCCAGGGCGCAGCTGAGTCCAACCTCCTGCTGCACTGGGGCCACGGGGGTCCCCTGGAGGTCTTGCAGCTCACCCTGTGGCTGTTTTTCCAGGGATTGCATTTTTATAGCTGACACTTCTCCTTCACAAGCATAAGAGCTGCCATATGTTGAATTGGTGGGGGGGGCATGTTTTGAGATTGTAAAATTAAATCGCTTTGTGGTTCAATATTGTATATGTTGTGTTATGGCTTCTGACAGTCAACAAATATGTATTGACCCTTTGCTGTATTCATGGTGGTATAGGAACCAAAGAGGGACAAGGGGGCGGGAAGACGGTAAAGGAACAGAGCCTGGAGGAGGGGAGCCTGCAGAGTCCCTTCTGCAGGAGCTCGGGGTCCAGCAGGAGCTCGGGGTCCAGCAGGAGTGGGGTTTTGAGGTGGGCAGTGGAGGTTGGAACTCCAAGTGTACGAGAAGAAGTAGAGAAGGGATTCCAGAATGCCCTGTGGCAGGAGAGCATCAGAGGTCTGTGATGCAAATTACCAAGAAAGATAGAGGAACTGATGCTGAGTATATTATCTGTATATTTGGGGGCACCTCTGTATCCAATCATTTGATGCTTGCAACAATCACGAGAGGGAGATAGGACCCCATTTCAGAGTTGAAGTCAAGGATCCAGAAGTGAACTGGTACGTTCTTGGACATTGTTGTCCAGCTAACACGGAGCTGTGCTCAGTATTTGTCTGCATCTCGAGGTTCACAGTGCACGTTGGGGGGCGGGGGGCGCAGACAGGAAGGCGGGGTGTGCAGATGTGTTGTGCTTTGTCGTGAGCACCTCTGCTTCCGTGTTGAGCTTTTGGGTTTCCAGCAGCCGCTGGCCTTCCGTCTGTAGCCTCTGGCCGCGTTCTCGGGTAGCCTGGTTTCTTACACTGTACCACCCGGCCCTCACTGTGCTCTCAGCCTTCAGCTGGCTTCTAATAAAATCTGTGGGAATGAGGCTTTAGTAATTGATGAACTTGTGAAAAGGACAGGTCATATAGAGAACTTTTTTCCTATCCTTCTATTTTTCCCTGAGTTGGAAAAAGAGAGTAAAAGCTGGCTACTACTTGCTTTTATTCAGCTGTCTGGTGAAAAAAAGGATGTGTGAAACTAAAAATATCTATATCTTATTGTTACAAAACTATTGAATTCCTAATTACAAATAGGCTATCAACTGTGGGGTTTTGTTGTTGTTGTTGTTGTTGTTTTCGTTTGGATTTTACATTTTGGTGCTGCAGATTAAATCCAGAGCCTCGTGTATGCTAAGCATGGAACTCTGCCCCCAGTCCCTTATTTCATGTTAATTTGCTGCTAACTTAAAATATTTGTGTATATCCTACCTTAATGTTCCTTGGAAAAGACCATCCCTAATTCTGCCTAACATCTTATTAAAAGGAAAGAAACTTGGATTTATAAAAGATTTTTCAAGCCAGGCGTGGTGGCACACACTTGTAATCCCAGTACTTAGGAGGCTGAGACCGAAGGATCTGAGTTCTCGGCCAGCCTCGGCTACTTAGGCCCTCCGAAACTTAGACCCTGTTTCCAAATAAAGAATAAAAAATAGAACTCAGGGTGTAGCTCAGAGGTAGAAATCCCCAGTACTGCAAAAAAAAAAAAAAAAAAAAATAGGACTGACAGTGTAGCTCAGAGCTAGAATGCCCCTGGGCTCAAACCCCAGTACCGCCTGCAACTAGCAGCAGAAGTCAAGGAAATCGCCGCTCTCAGACCCAGTTCCTGTGCTTTCCCAGGAGTCCGCGTTTGCAGCTAAGAACTAGAGACAGCCTGGCTGACTATAGTCTCAGCCTGGCTGTGGTAGTATTGAAGTCTAACATTTTACTTCCACAAGGGAGAAGGGAAAATCTAAGTATAAATAAATCAATAAAGCCACTACACCCAGCTTATTCTTTATTTTGAATCCCAGCATTCGGGAGGCTGAGACCCGAGGATCCGGGTTCGTGGCCAGCCTCAGCTACCTAGTGAGGCACTCCGCAACTTAGTGAGACTCGGTTTCAAAATAAAGAATAAAATATAGGGCTGGGGGTATAGCTCGGAGGTAGAATGCCTCTGAGTTCAATCCCCAGTACCTCAAAAAAAAAAAAAAAAGGTAATTTATATTAAATGCATGTTAGAATGGCAAGGAAATTAACAAGAAGTGGTCTCATTATAGAAAAATCCTATTAAAAATGACTTGATTTTGGTTAGGGTATATGACTATACATTATCTTTGAAAGAAAATCTGTAAACCTTGTAATATGAAATTATGGCCACTATTTGATTAAATTGTGACTTTTTAAAGGACATTTTTATCTGTTTTGAAATGAGCCCTGCAAAAGGATAGCTGAATTGTGGAGAATACTGTAAGCTTATAGAAAAAGGACTGCTCGAGGATTTTTTAAATGTACTTTTTCTGGTGCATCATAGTCTCCCATCATGACGTCGTTCAGAGTGATGATGACATACATGCACACAGCGCTTGGGGAGCTTTCCCTGGCCTAAAGGACTTTATGTGGGAATTTGTGAAGGGCTTGGATACTTTGGAGTTTCCCATTAAAATGGTAAAATTCTCACGGTAGTTTTTGTGAAAAATGAACTTACAAAGAAACAATATAGTAAAAAAGGAAGCTGTTATGGTTTCACAAAAGAAAGAGGATGGGAACCTCAGGTAGCCACCGTTACCATTGCTAACAGTAATAACAGAAACAATAAAAAGAGCTTTTATGTATATGATTAAACATAACTTCTTCTCCAGCGTGTTCCCGACACGTTCCCTTCCTTCCATTCAGCCATAGTCACCCGTCAGTATCTGAGAGAGGTTGATACCCAGCTCTGCAGGGGCTCCAGTCCCTTATAGAAATGACACGCTACTTGCATATAGCTTGGGCACATCCTCCCATACACTTTATATCATCTCTCAATTATTGCTATGTAGCTCTTGTTTTACTATATTGTTTAAGGAATAATGGGTGGGGGGGTCTGTTCATGTCCAGTACAGACACTATTTAAGATGTACATGTTTCCCATTTGCGGTTGATGAACTGTGGACGTGGAGCCTGAGCACACGGAGGCCGTGGCCGTGCACACCCTTCAGTTCTTGCTGAGCCTGAGCACACGGAGGGCCGTGGCCGTGCACACCCTTCAGTTCTTGCGGAGCCGTCTCCCACCGCCGTACGCGGCTCAGTTTCTTCATCTCCCTTTCGAAGCCTGTTTCCCTCCTCAAAGGGTCTGCTCGGTATTCCCCCTGGTCCTTCCCACTTAGGCGCCTGCTCCTGTGAGATGGGTCTGACTCGCTGTTTCCTGCTAAGCTGAACAGCAATGAGCTGATGTAAATGAATGTCTGAGAGCACCCTGCGTTCGAGGTGGTTTGTGTTGTTATTTGTGATCTAAGAATTGCTTTCTGAAGCCCAGCATGGTGGCGCACACTTGTAATCCCAGTACTTAGGAGGCTGGGTCAGGAGGATCGCAGGTTCATGGCCAGCCTCAGCTACTTAGTGAGGCCCTCCGAAACTTAGCTGTTTCAAAATAAAATAGGGCTGGGGTGGAGCTTGGAGGTAGAATGCCCCTGGGTTTCCTCTCTAGTTCCACAAAAAAAAAAAAAAAAGAAATTCTTTCTGAAAATTTCAATGACAATGAGTTTCTCCCTCTTTTTTCTTTTAAACTTTAATGTTTTCAAGTGACCTACATAACTAATATGCAGAAAAGGCATAAATTGTTATACAGTTTAATAGGCTTAACACAAACATCTAGGTCAAAAATGTCCTTGTCCTTTCCCTATCTCTTTTGCTCCCTGACCACAGTCCTAGAGGAAAACCGCTCTACACGCTAATATTTATTTCCCTGCTTTTCTTCATGTATGCAGTCTGGCATATGGATCCCTAAACAACATAATTTTATGTACCTGATTTGAACTTTTGGAATGAAATTATGAGCTGGGCGTGGTAGTACACGCCTGTACCCCAGTAGTTGGGAGGCTGAGACAAGAGGATCGCAGGTTTGAGGCCAACCTCTGCTACTTAGCAAGGCCCTGAGCAACTTAGCAAAATCCTGTTTCAAAATAAAAAATGAGGCCGGCTCCGCAATGCTGCCCCTGCTGCGCTGTGTGTCCCGCGTGGGTGCCGCGGTCTCGGGCCTCCGCGCCGCCACCCCCGCCGCCCCGTTCTGCGTGCGCGCGGGGTCGGCGCGGCGGCCCGGCCTCCTGGCCTCCTGCAGCCTCCCGGGCCCTGCAGCTGCTGCTGCGGCGCACTGCACACGGAAGGAGATAAAGCTTTTGTTGAATTCCTGACGGATGAAATAAAGGAAGAAAAGAAAATTCAGAAGCATAAATCCTTTCCCAAGATGTCTGGAGGTTGGGAGCTGGAAGTGAATGGGACAGAAGCTAAATTAGTGCGAAAGGTTGCCGGTGAAAAGATCACCGTCACGTTCAACATTAACAACAGCATCCCACCAACATATGACAGTGAGGAGGAGCCCTCGCAAGGGCAGAAGGTTGAAGAACAGGAGCCTGAGTTGACGTCTACTCCCAATTTTGTGGTTGAAGTTACAAAAAGTGATGGCAAGAAGGCTCTTGTACTGGACTGTCACTATCCTGAGGATGAGGTTGGACAAGAGGAGGAGGCTGAGAGCGACATTTTCTCTATCAAGGAAGTTAGCTTCCAGGCCACTGGCGATTCTGAATGGACGGACACTAATTACACACTCAACACAGACTCCCTGGACTGGGCTCTGTATGACCACCTGATGGATTTCCTTGCGGACCGAGGGGTGGACAACACTTTTGCGGACGAGCTGGTGGAGCTCAGCACAGCCCTGGAGCACCAGGAGTACATCACTTTTCTGGAAGACCTCAAAAGTTTTGTCAAGAGCCAGTAGAACAGCCAGGGACACTGGTGAGCTTTGGCCAAGGAATAAAACCAGACACATGTGGTTTAAAATGGTTATCATCCTAATATCATGGGGAAAAATAGCAAATTTAAATTATTGCTTTTGCACCTCCATTTATTATTCATTTGGGGGTTTTTCCTGTATAAATCTATGATTTTTAGATTTTTGTATAACATGATGGACAATAAAATTGTTTTATCTCCTCTAAAAAAAAATAAAAATAAAGATAAAAAATGAAATATGGCTGAGGGTGTAGCTCAGAGGTAGAATGCCCCTGAGTTCAATCCTCAGTACCACAAAAAAAAGAAAGGTAAGTAGAGTTATACTCTCTCTAGGCTTCGTGTCTTTGCTTCCGTGTCTTGGACATTGCTGTTCGCAGCCAGTGTTTCCTCCTTGTTGCTGCAGAGTGTCCATAATTAGACCAACCGCAGTCTCCTCTGTGGACGGGTATTTGTAGCAATTCCACTTCAGGCTTGAGCGCTGGCTGGAGCGTTCTTGTATGTGTCTCTTAGGGTACACGTGTAGGATTTTTCTGGGTGCGTGTTTCATATTTTTTCTCATCATTTTCTCCTCCCAGGGAGTAAATTGAATACTAAAATTCTAGAGTATAAGTTTAATAGTAAAGGACAGAATTTTATTGAATAGAGTTGAGCTTTGAAGGGTCACCAGCCATTGAAATATTTTTTTCACCAGCCAGAACTTTTGCTCCTTTAGGTGTGATATCACCCGCATTTAGAACGCTTATTCTAGGTTGCTTACCTGGAGTGGGAATTATCAGGTCAAAGAAAATGCACATCTTAAACTTTATTAGAATGTTACAAACTCTCTTCCAAAGCATTTGTGTCAGTTGAAATGATTACCAGCAGTATATGAGCATTTCCGTGGCTCTATATCCTTGCCAAATTTTGCCAGTCTGTTAAGTATATAACGTTACCTCATTAGGCTTTTGTTTTTAATTTTCCTGATTACCAGTGAGGTTCAACATCTTATGTTTATTACTCACTTGGATTCCTCTTCCCTGATGGTGTATTTCTCTACTTTGCCTCTGAAAATTCGTATGTGACCCACTTCTGTAGTCCATTAAAAGAAAGCACACTAGAATGACCTAGTTACTCACTTGAAAAATATGATAGAGCCCTGTGCTTTAATCCCAGATGAGCCGTTTGACTTGGTCGAAGTCCCACACCTCTGGCCTCTGCGTCCTTCTTTACTAAATAAAAGTACTGGCTGGGTTAGAGGAGTAGTTCTCAACCCTGGCTGCACACCAGAATGATCTGGAACATGTTTTCAAAAAAAAAAAAAAAAATAGTGATGTTTAGACCACACCTGCACCAGGAAACCTGATTCAACTGGATCAGAGATCCCTACATCCCTTCAGACCTGGCATCCTATGATAATGCTGGAATCAGACTTTATTTAATGCCTGGATTTCATGGTTTTGATCACCCTCCTTTGTCCACACCCTGGTTTAAGTATGCCAGGGCACTCTTTCTCTGTAAGACTAGAATGTATTTTTGCAAATGAGATATAAAAAGGAGGAAACTCTTTAAGTTTAAAGAGGAAACTTTGTGTCAACATTAATATATATATATATATTTTTTTTTCCATATATATATATATTTTTTTGAGAAGCTGCCCTACTTCCAACACTGATAGAGTCCATCCTCTATCATGATAAAATGTACATCCAAGGGCGATGTTAAGAATTATGAATTAGCCTTAGAAAGAGTGAGAGAACATGTGGCCACTCTGTCTGGCAGAGCACAAACTGGCCAAGGCTTAACTCATGAGACTCTGAGTCTTAACTTTCTCCTGTAAGACTCTGTCCTTTGCTGGGGCCCTGTCTCTGAATCCAGTTGGTAGAAACTGCTCAGTCCTGGAAGCAGAGCACAGTCAAGATGAACCCGCTGTGCTGGGGGTGGGGGGGTAAGATGCTTGCTGTGCTGGACAGGGCCAAAGCTGATGGACACTGGGGCCAGGGAAGGGTACGGTGAGACATCCTGCCATTCCTCTAGCTCTGCGTGTCTTGGTAATAAACAGTTTCCTGGGCTCTTCTGTTAGCAGGTCAGAGGTGCTTATTGCTCATCTGTGCTCTCCCTTTTTTGAGTTTATTCTCATTGCCCATGAGTCCTCCCCCCTGCCCCATGTAGCAAGCACATGGCTTCAGGGAGTTATAAAATCTCATTCTTCCTTTAAAAGCATCTCCCCCAGTGGCCCCGAAGGGAAAATTCCAGTTAAGGACTGTCATTGGCCAAGCCAGGTCTCACACCTTCTCTGGACCACTTGCACTAGCTGGAGAAGGGCTCCCTGATTGTCCAGCTTGGCCCAAGGGGCGGCACGTGGTGATAGGTAGCCTCCCTCTGAAGCACGTGGTCGGCGTGAGAGAGGGAGACAGGTCCCAGTGGAGGAGCGGGTGTGGGTGCTGAGCACTAGGGCAGAAGCTCACTCTGCCTCCGTGTCTGTTCTGTCCATGCTTAACACTTCTACTTTTCTATGAGCGATTCAAATTAAAGAGTGTATAGGTACATCATGTGCTTTAGGGTGTCCCTCTGCCCCATGCATCCACTACAATTAAATCAACTTCTTTGCTTATCGAGGATCTCTCCTTGCTATTGCACGAATTACTACAATAAAAATTAAAAAAAAAAAAAAACAAATTAAAGAGTATAGTGCAGATCGTGAAATTCCAGTCCCCAGATTTTCCCACAAGCTTGACTTGCTCTGCTATCTGCATCTGTCTCCATCCTTTCATCTAACCCCAGATACCAGGAAAGAATTCTGTATCCATGGATTCTCTTAACAAGCTAGTTACCTAGCGTCCCTCATCACCACCCCTCAAAGAAAGAATTTTCTCCGATATTGGAACACAAAGCATCCTCCTTTCTCCAAGTTCACTGAAGTCTCATTCTAGGTTCAAACTCAGCCCTTTCTCCTTTCAAGCTCCCGCAGCCGTCCTGAAGCCACAGCTCTTGGGCTGGCCAAGGGGCGTGCCCTCTGCCTCTGCTGGCCTGGCGCGGACGCAGGAGCAGGGAGCCCAGGCCAGCGTGCGGCCGCATCTTTCAGTCCAGATGGCCACGGCGCCTCCGCTTCAGGACATGTGCCTTCAGTCTCCTCGGCAGTCTAAAAAATTACTTACCATACTGAAACTTGTTGATAAACCCAGATCTGTAATTAGGAACATAAACGACACAATACGGGCCTCACACAAATGAGCAGTTGTGGGGTATTATGGGCCCCTGTGGATTATTTGGCTAGAGAGAAGGAGGGGAGAGAGGCTGGTTGCTGTTGAACAAATCGCTAACAGATGTAGATTTCAATAAACACCACACTGTTGTTCCCTGCCTGAAGGTGCTAGGAATTTCTCGAGGCAACAGAGCGATCCATAAATCGGAGCTGGTTCCAGAGTGAACGGAGTCTCTTGGTGCCCCTGCCCTGGTGCCTGTGCACAGACATGAGCAGACCTGGGGGTCTCGCTCCCCTGCCTGCTGTCTCTCACCAGGGAAGTGCACTTACATGCAGCAACCAGACCCCATGGAACCTACCAGAAGCCTGAGGCTGGGGTTCAGACAGAAGGCGTCACAGGGTGCAGGTATGGGGGGCAGAGGTTGAGGCTGCTGGTCAGTACGTGTTTTAGAGCCTGCCATCTGCCAGACGGCACACAAACCACCCCATCCTCCCCTTCCCTGAACCTAAGCGCAGAAGGTACCGGCACGACAGCCGTAGCCTGCGGGCGCCTGCAGAGAGCACTGTGTGAACTTGCAGTGCGATGCTGTCATGTCTGCCTCCGCCGACGCCCACGACGGGCCAGGCAAAACGAGCCTGAGAAGGGGGCTGAGGTGTGCAGAGCCTTCTCGCCTCTTTGCTGTGCCCGGAGGGAGTGGAAAGGAGAGGTGTACTGAGAGGGTAGAGAGGGAGATGACTGGACTTGGGTAGGGTGCTGTGCAGTTTCTCGTGTTCCATAGAATGGAGTGATTCTAGATATAGTGGTTTTGCTCTAGCTAGCTAAAAAAAAAAAAGCACCAAGTGGATGGCTGGCCTAAGTCCAGCAGATAGGTTTGGATCACCATCATCAGTTTTCTCATCCTCTCTTCCCGTTTCACGTTCAGCCTCTAGAGGGCAAGGACCACACCTTCCTTCCCCCTCTGTACCTGCTCTCATAGACTAACAGGTGCTTTGGGTATAGATCCTCAGAAAATACACCGTGGCTGAAGGGCAGAGAAATAAAGCGGTTTTCGTGAAGAACACATTCGCCACCAGCACACGTCCGTGTTGAGCCGTGTGGAAGAGTCCATGGGGCATGGAGCCAACGGCAGCCCTGGGGGGGGGGGTTAGTTCAGTGGTTTGGCCTTGCCTTGCCCTCCTGGCGGCCCCTGGAGGGCTCACTGTGTTCCGCACATTGTACGTAGCGTTTATGTGGATTAGCCCGCTTCCCCCTTCTAAAATGACAGCCCTTGATACATGTGATGACGGTTTTCACACTCCCTATTTTTCACTCTCCAGCTTTGTGCATTAGTAGAGCATTGTGTTCATCCCACCTCTTCATCAGATCAGAAACTCAGTTTTACGAGTGCATGAAGATTCTTAGGGACTAACTCCCCAAAACCAAACTCACAAGGGAGTAATGTACAAACTAGGACAAACAAGTTCTGTGTCCTTTTGTACCAAGCATGGAATGTCTACATCTCTGTCTACGAAGTCCACACTCCAAAGGAGAGATGCCCTCGCTGTGCTGGGAAGGGCGGGAGTCCTCAGCTTGCCGTTGGGGAGCTGAGCGTCCTCCAGCTTGCCTGGCCAGAGCGCAGTCAGGGGTGTGGGCCTTCTTGCCATGTGGCCTGAGCACTGGATGTCCTCACAGTGGGAAAGGCCCATCCACAAGCTTCATCAGCTTTTTTTTTTTTTTCCACCTAAAAACAAGCCAAATGTTTTAGAGCAATTCTGAGTAATCCAGAGCCATCCTCACAAAAGACAATACCAGAAAACTCGGAGGATAGGAAGAAGAGCTTGCTAAAAAAGAGTATTTCCCAGCCTCTGCTTCCCCTTGAGCCAACAATAGCAGAACTTGAGTGAGGCCGTAATGAGCGAGGGAGCTGCTAGAAGAGGGTGGAGAAGGAGGAGGAGGAGGAGGCAGCTACTTAAAAGACCCGAAAGCGCTGCAGCTGTTTTGGCTAATTTTTCTCATTTCAGTGATGTTCCAAGCTCTTTGTCTTCTCTGTGGAGTGAATGCCTTTGGCCCTTGTGTGAGTCATCCTGCCCGCAAATAATCTGTCTTGGAGTAGCCTCTGTGAAAATAGACGGTACCGGTCACAAGTGTGTGTCCCTTCCCTGGGTGGGCTGTGCTGCGTCTGCCTGCATCCACACATGGCAACCTTCTAAGGTCTGAACACACCCCAGTGACAGGGAGCGCCACAGGGGGCATCTGGAGCCCCAAGCCGAGGCAGGCGTGTGTGTGGGGGAGGGGGGGTAAGGACCATCTCTGCCCAGCTTAGTTCTTTTTTTTTTTTTTCTAGTACTAGGGATTGAACCCAGGGGCATTCTACCTCCGAGCTCCACCCCCAGTCCTATTTTTTATTCTTTATTTTGAAACAGGGTCTCACTAAGTTGCAGAGGACCTCACTAAGTAGCTGAGCCTGACCACAAACCAGGAACCTCTGGTCACAGCCTCCCAAGTACTGGGATTACAAGCGTGCGCCACCACGCCCGGCTATAGCTTAGTTCTTAACACAGATGTTCGGCTGGGTCTAGGAACTGAGTTGACACAGACTGGCAAAGAGCAGGGAAGCATACAAGTCGCATTAACCTTTGCATGTAAGCGTGAGCTTTTACAAGCTTTCTGTGCCGGCCATCTCTTTGGGCCTTCACTCTTGCAAGTGCCTGTGTGGTGAGGGAAGATAAACTTGTGAGGAAGTGATAAGGCAAGGGGTGCTGGGTTCAAAGGAAGTCAGCACGTGGAAGTTGAGGGTGGTGTGAGTTTATTTACACAGATCCATTGCAGAATGGATGCCTGATCGCTGGTGATAAGGGCTAGTCCTTTCTTGGTGCAGGAAAGGTGTTTCTCACAGGAATCTCATGGCTTGCTATAGGCAAGAAGAGCGGGGCAGCTCAGACGGCCCTTTCCATAGCTGCTGCTTCTCACAGGCCCTCACCCGGAACTAGCCAGCATGGCACGTCAGCATGTTTTGGGGTGGCATGTCCTTAATTGCTCTACTGGAAGTTCCCAGACAGCTGTCCTGGTTAGCTGACTGCTCCACCTTGGAACTTTCTAGATTTCACAGATGTAACCTTTCCTCACAAGGGTTTTAAGAGAATTGTCTAGGAAAAAGTAGACTACATCAGAGGAAATTCTGTGTAGATGAATGTTATTCTCATTCCAGTCTACATCTTGCGAAGTTGAGCTTTTCCCTTATGGTAGTATTTCTTTACTATTGAGCCCGCAGATCCGGCTAGACTCTTTTACTCAAGTGTTTCTAAGCAACAAGATGTCTTCAAGATAGAGACTAGAATGGCTCTCTGGAGCTGGGGATGCAGCTCCAAGGCAGGGTATGTGCACGGCCTTGGACTCCATCGCTTGCACTGCAAAAGAAAGAAAATCTGCAGCAATAGGATGGATGCTCATCGTTCCCCACCTTGTAACATGTACTCTTTTTCTTGGTGATGACCTTGCATTCACCCGCAAGAGACTGTCCACACCCCCACCTCATCCCATGTGCCTTCTAAGTTGATTCAGCCCCCTCAGGGTTGGAGCATGGTCATGGAAGCCCAAGACAGCACATCCTGTTTCTCTGGCCAGAGTGACTGGTACAGAAATGGGCATATGACCCAGTAGTACGCAACAAGAGCCCTGAGACTTTGGCCCAGAGGATGGGATTAGGACTTGGAGTTTGATGACGTGAGGTCCCAGCAGGGGCAGCTTGGTAGTGTCCATGCCCTTTTTATTTTTTATTTTGAAGCAGGGCCTCCCTAAGTTGCTGAGGCTGGCCATGAGCCTACGATCCTCCTGCCTCAGCCTCCCAAGCACTGGGATTACGGGTGTGTGCCACTGTACTGGGCTCAGTGATTTGTAAAATATTCACAGAGCTATGTGCCCATTACCACAATCTATTCAGAATATTTTCATCACCCCAAAAAGAAACCTGAACCCTTTGACAGCTAGCCCTCGTTTCCCCCAAAACCTCGTCCCCAGGCACTAAACCCTGAGCAGTATGAGTAGTCTACTCTCTCTGTATACATTTGCCTGTTCTGCACGTGTCATGCAATGGAATCCTCCCAAGGTGGTCTTTTAGGAGGGGCTCTTCCACTTCACCTGTTTTCAAGCTTCATCTGTGCCATAGCATGTATCAGCTTCATTCCCTTTTAAGTCCAAGTGATATTCTTTTGTAGGCTTCCATCACATTTTGTTTACCTGTTCATCCATCCACGGACTTTGAGTTGTTTCCGCTTTTTGGCCATTAGCAGTAATGCTTCTGTGAACACGCATGTGCACATTGTTACTTCCATTGCTTGGGCTGTATACCTAGAAGCAGAACTGCTAGGTCATACGGTAGCTCTGTTATACTATTCTCTTGGCAGCAATGTATTTTTCTGGTACTTAAACCCATGGTATTTAGCATGTCACTGCTGCATCTTGCCTTCCCTGGGAATTTTAAACCCTGGAGTACAGAAAAAGGTGTTGTTTCTGCCTACTCCCACCGGTACCAACCACTTTCTGGACATGAAAATATAATAGAAAGCGGTAGAGACTTCAGAAGTTCTCTTCCTAGCTTAACTCTAATTGTTGTGACCTTTTTTCTGTCCGGGCTGCGTCTGTACTCTTTCTAACGGTATCTGGCCTCTCTGAGGCCTTGGTCTCGGAGGCCACCAGCTGTATAAGCGGTGTGCAACACCTCCCAGGTCAGAGCCTGCCAAGGGAGATGTACTTTGGGCTGTTAAGAAAGGTCAGCTTCCAACATGTCTCCTTCCAGGCAAGGGGTGCTCGGCCCGCTGCTGAGGAGTGGTCACCGTGGGAAAATCGCGCCCCTGCAAGGAGGGGCTTCACAGGGTCTGTACTCCCAAATCAGCATGCCAAGAAGGAGCACCAGGCCTGGGCCAGTATTGTTTTCCCACAGGAAGGCAGATGTAGGCATCGTGGTGGGTAAACGTTGATAAAGCACTGGGTTTGATAAGCAGCTGCTTTGAAGTGGGTGGCTTAAGGACTCCGACTTTTGATTTCCCAGCAACGGATGACAACTGAGAGAGGACAGGCAGGAGGCAGAGGGAGGGCTGCGCTGCCTGAGCTAAATGGGAGTTTCAAGTGAAGGAGATCCGGCTCTCTAGGTAGCATAATTGCTCTTTCATGAGCCATTGTCCAGGGTTCTTACAGTACCTAGAAGAACTGCTCTTCAACCAGGAGCTTAATAATCTTAAAGGAATGAAGGAATTTGCCATCCTCTTCTCTTCTCTATGACAGAAACAGTTTTAGAATATACAAGAACTTCAGCCAGGTGTGTTGGCACAAGCCTATAGTCCCAGCTACTTGGAAAGCTGAGGCAGGAGGATAACTCGAGCCCAGGAGTTGCAAGCCAGCCTAGGAAACGTAGTGAGATCCGGTCTCAGAAACAGACAAACCTTGAAACTGCAGAGCATTTAGTAGGCCCCTGGAGCTCTATACTCGTCCAGCGATGGCAATTAGATTTCATTTTGTGTTGCGTTGAGAATTGTGTCGGGATGGTCTTTGAGACCACTTTCTGGCTCAGGGGGAAAGAAGGTCAAATATTAGTGACATCTTAGACTTCTAAGAAAGGCGCTCTGCATTCTCCCCAGACTTTGAGCTCCGTGAAGGTAAGGCACACTGTGTCTTAGATAATATATCCCCGGGACCTCACATGTTACCCAACCTGTAATAAGAAACCAGTGAGTACATACTGGTTGAATGAATTATTTGGTTCTCTGGTTCTGGAATTGGCCTGTGATTCTGAGTGAGTGAGCATGCCTTAAATGCCTTAATGGGAAATGAATTTGTGCAACAGAAATATTTCCCAGAGTACTTTGATTTTTATGGAACTAGAACCTTATTGCTTTCAAAACAGCCAGCCCTCCAATTTGCTACAGTAAAATCATACGTTTCAAGAGTTTTGAAAGCCAGAGTGCTCATTTTCTACTTCATTGGGCTGGAGAGACATCTTGGCATTTTGGAAAGAGCACAGGCCTGGAAGTCAGATTTCAATTTTACTAACAGCTGGTCCAACCATTAACACACTGTGTGACCTTAGTCACTTCTCCACTCTGGGGCTCTGTTCCCTCTATAAAATCAAAGAATTGAGCCGAATGCAGCGGCCCATGCCTGTAACCCCAGTACTTGGAAGGCGGAGACAGGAGAAACGCAGGTTCAAGGCCAGCACCCTATTTTAAAATCAAAAGGCCAGGGAGTATAGCTCAAGAAACAAATAAGCTTTTGATTCTATGAAATCCAGGGTAGAAGATGAAAAAGAGAACTGGTTCCAACAAGGTAATTTCTCTCTCTTCCACCTGATGGTCGTGTTTCTGATTCAGCCACACTTTCTGAGCCAGAAGGGGGAATGGTGGGTTTGATTTTCTTCTAACCAGTGATCATCATGATGAAATGACATCACACCAAAAGCCTTTTGGTGTCTGCCGACTGTGACGTGAGACCTGCCCTGTATTTGTGGATGATCACCGTCTGTGTGGTGCATGAAAATATGTGTCATCCAGGCACATAGCCTGGCCGACAGTCGGCACCAGAGTCTTACAAATAGATGATGCTTGTATTTATGTACATTCCTCCTGATTAAAATTTTAAAAGATTTAAGATAGTTATATTGGAAACCATAGAAATAATTAAATCTAAACGCCTAGAATGAGAATGAACAGCCAAGTTTTTTTTTTTTTTTAAGTGATTATGCTAAGAAATGTAAACTATGGAAAGCTTCCAAGGTTCAACATAAAATGTAACTTGGTGGTTCCCAGCAGCCAAAGCAAAGAGGGAAGTAGTGGGCTACCTACCTCTCTTTGTCCGATAACAGCACAGGGTAGTTGGCTTTAAGGGAAAAAGGAAACACTGCAGGCACAATTGGTTGCCCTGTGGGGCCTGTTCTGATAGCCCTTTATCAAGGCAATAGCCTATCTTCAGTTAATAATAAAACCATTAAATTGCCAACAAGAATGCCATCATAAACCAAGCTGTTTTACTCGTTGATAGTAGCTGTTACCATTTGTTTGGTACATTTTAGCCAGGCCTCATATAATATGGGAGTACTCCTTATCTAGGGTTTCGTTTTCAGGGTCTTAAGTGCACAATTTTAAAACTTTCTCCATGGTTAACCGTGAGTAACTGAAAGTGGCCCTGAGTTTTCTTAGTAGTGGCCTCAAAGCACAAGAACAATGAGGCTGGCAATTTTAGTGCAGTCTATCATAATCGTCCTACTTTATTATCAGTTATTGTTAATCTCTTGTGCCTAATTTATGAGATTTTTTGCATATATGTATATGGAAAAGCATGGTGTCTTTAGAGTTCGGAGCTAACTTTGTTTTCAGGCATCCAGTGGGGTCTTGGAGCATTTCCCCCACAGATGAAGGGAGACTGTTGTAGCTGCCACTTATGTGCCTGCCTCTGCTGTAAGCACCTTACATACATTAGCATATGCAGTCCTTACATCAGCACTGTGAGGTAGGAACAGTGCTCCGGTCTCTGCGGTCTTATCCCTGCACCATACTGCCTCTGTATGAAACAGGACAGGAATTTAACTTACTGCTGTCACACAGAGAGGTACCCCAGCTGGCCTTAGGACAAAAGGTCTCATCTAACGCAGGAACCAGTTCAAGTGCAGGAACCTGACTGAGTCGACTCTTCTTTTGGCGTTGTGTTCAGGGGCATCCTGAAACTTTAAAGGAACGGGTGGGCTCTCTGCACGTGCTTCTGCATCTTTCAGGGGTGGCGTGAAGATCATCTTGTCTGCGTGCCCTCTTGTCTGCGGGCATCTCTGGTGCACCAGCCAGTTCTGTTGGTCTTGTGTGCCGGCTCACACCATGGGGCAGCTGTGTGGAACGCCATGTTGAGAAGGGTTCCTGGGCTTGGCTCAGATGCCGTGAGAGACGGGTCATCAGTGAATAACAGGGCCTGGGCGGCGTGGGAGCGCATCCTTGCTAACCATGGCCTCACTCCACATCAGGGGTTTCCTCTAAACTCATGACTTCTGAGACTGTTTTCCAGAACAGAATGTAGTGATTCATGTAATTTATTAATTCATTCCACAAAGTTTAATGAATTCCCGCCTTTTTTTATGCATTCCATCCTCAAAAGAGAGATGGAATGAGTCAGAATCCCTGCACGCACATGCACCCACAGATTATATTCCAGCCAAGGAAATATAAATTTTAACAAATCATTTCTATACAATGAGATAATGATGATACTTCTACCTAGTGAAGCACTCTGCAACTTAGTGAGACCCTGTTTCAAAGTAAAGAATAAAAAAATAGGGCTGGGGGTATAGCTTGGAGGTAGAATGCCCCTGAGTTCAATCCTAGTACCACAAAAAAAAAAGTGCAGTTGGAGCACCAAGAAAAGAGCCCTTGACTGCCCAGGGAGGACAGACACCTCAGGCTATACAGAAAAGGTAACCCGTTGGGTCAAGCCCAGATTCCACCCATGAGTGTTTTGAGAATCACCTGGTGTTACCAACCCCCATTGTGTGTGTATGTGTGTGTGCTTGTGACTGTCCTATTCAGAATATATACAGTGTCACCATTAGTCAGTCATCTCTTTTGAGCCTGGATACAGTCACACACCCAGGAAGAGGAATGTGTAACTGATTTGTCTTGATGCAACAATATTTTAGAAGTTCAGCTATGAGTGAGACGGATGGGGAAATGCAGGCTGGGTCAGAGTTTAGAAGCCAGAGACCTGGGGATCGGCTGGGCAGGCAGGGTGGGACACTAGCAGGGAAGATGGGAAATCCCAGAGACAACTGGCACCAGTGTTCGAACCACGGCCATGCTGCCTCTCTGGGGAAATACGCTCTCTTCGGGGACCTGGAGACTCCGGGGAGCAATGCTTGCGGTTAGAAACGGCAGCACTGAGCCGGGCGTGGTGGCGCAGGCTTGTATTCCGAGGATTCGGGAGGCTGAGACTGGAGGATCCGGGTTCGCGGCCAGCCTCAGCTACCTAGTGAGGCCCTCCGCAACTTAGTGAGACCCTGTTTCAAAATAAAGAATAAAAAATAGGGCTGGGGGTGTAGCTCGGAAGTAGAATGCCCCTGAGTTCAATCCCCAGTACCGCAAAAAAAAAGAAAGAGATAGCAGCACTGGGGCTGAGAAACCAAAAGTAGTCATTTTTTAGAGCTGTGGTGTGAATGTCCACCCCCCGCCGCCCCTGAACTCTTGTGTTAGAGATTTAATCACTCCCCAAAGCAGCAGTGTTGGGAGGTGGGTCGTGCAGGGTGGCCTCTCCCACGGGGCAGGGACTTGCCACCAGCAGCTCCAGAGCCCAGTAATCCTTGGCGTCCCTCATGGACATGGACTGGCCTGTGTCCCCCGGGAACAGAGCTTTGGGGCCAGTCGAGGTGGGTCATAGGGTGAGACCTCTAAAGGAAATGGCTACAGTGGGGGAGCAGGTCCCAGAGGACAGGAAGGTGCTAGGACAAGCCAGAGGACCTGTCAGGAGAGGTGATGAGCCACTTGAGTGCAAGCAGGAAAGCCTGGGTATAACGTGCTCTCCACGTACGTGTGTGCGCATGCGCCGTCTCTCCTCCCGGCTTTCCCTTAGCCCGCTGTCCTGGTGAGCTGACCCGCCCTTGGTGGAGCGTGACCGACGCCCTCGCTGGTGGGCTGGTTTCTAGACAGCCTCACACCTCCAGTCAGGGCACGTGCTCGCCCAGAGTCATTCGTGTTTCCTGCAGGTGGACTTGCCATCTTCTACAATGCCGTGAAATAGCCACAAAAGAGAAATGAATGCGAAAGTCGTATCTGTGAAACCTAAACTTCATGCAGACACATTTGATGGCAGCGAGTCACAGAAGCAGTGGCTCTGGCAGGGGCACAGGGCTTTTCCCTTTTGTTGCAGGAGCCCTTCCGCAGTTGACCTAGCTCCGCTGCTTGCCAGAGGAGCAAGTTGTAGAAGCTTCCAGAGATGTAGCCCTTTTGCTGTACAATGGAAATAGTAACCTTGCTGGAGCTTCCTTGGAATTAAACAGGGTCATGTGCAGAAGCGCTCGCATGGCTCCTGGTATGTCGTCAGCACCCAAGAGCCCGGTCTGTTGTCATCTTGTCGTGATTGTTAACAATCACATTGTAAAGTGAGACAATGTTTACTATCTTATGCTAAATGGGGATATTATTTCCATCACAGAGTTTAGTGGACTTATTGTAATAACAATTAAAAATGATTGGCCATAAATGAAAATTATTTTTGGTTTATCAAATCAATCCCTGAAAAGATGAATCACTTATTTTATGCGTGAAAGGACACTTTCAGATGGTGTGGTGGCGCACACTTGTAATCCCAGTTCTTGGGAGACTGAGATGGGAGGATCACAGGTTTGAGGACAGCCTTAGTAACTTTAGGAGACCCTGTTTCAAAACCAAAAATTACAAAAGGGGGCTGAGGATGTAGTTTGGAGGTAGAATGCCCCCTTGGTTCAATCCCCAGTACCAAAAAAAAAAAAGAAAGCACCTCCAGAAAGTTCTAGAGCTAAGTGAAAAACCTGGTTTATTAGAAGGAGCCTATTGCACCTTCTGCTTTCCCACTCTGTTTGCTTTTGTAAAACTAAGAATGTTCTGGAATATGAAGGGGGGACACTGAGAGTCTCTAGTCCGCCCCAAGGCCGCCCAGCGCCCAGCCTGGGTCTATTCATAGCTCTGCTCTCTGGGCCCGTATTCCAGAAGTTGGTACATTCTTTTCATTTGTGTCTTTCACAGAGGGCAGTAAAAGCTAGCTCTGATTATATTTAGGGCATCTGGATTCTAGTCAGCATTTCTGGCTCCGTTTTAGAGCCTAAAGTCTGCGGCTTATTCCTAATGTGGAAAATGGAATAATCCCCCAGGCGGGAGAAGGGCCCCAGCGTCAGGCTGCTGTTACTATAGTGAGGAACCGCTACAGACATCACAAGACTTGTTACACAGGCAACACGATTACAGTGCAGTGGAGACGCTTGCCAGGAGCCTGAAGGATTTATGACTTTTTGAATTCTGAATGAGACATAAATATGTTTTTTCCCTCTTGATTTTGGACCCCATATGGAGAAGGTGAGAAAATTCTTCAACAGAGGCTAGAATGCTTAGCTGCTAAACATCAGTTGGGTTTTGCAGCCAAGTCCTCTTGCAGAGGGCATGCAATACTTGCTTGGCAGAGACACAAAGCCATCACTCATTTCTCTTGCCACTGCCAACTTAGTTACTGCCTTGTCTCCCAGTGGGAGACACATGTAGCTCCTTGGGGAATCTTCTGGAAGGCAGCATGGTGTAATGGAAAAAGCAGTGTACTCGGAGAAGGGAGGCCTGGATCGCAGCTTCCATGCCGTGCTCCAAAGCTCTGTGACTTTCAGCAGGTTCCTAAACGCTCTGGGCCTTAGTGACCTTTCATGAAGTACAGGGGCAGTAATTCCCATCCCAGAGGGTCATGTTAAGGGTGCAAGTGTATTAAAAATCACGTGGAGAAACTCAAGCGTTAGTGGCATCAGCATCAAGGTCACAGCTTGTAACACACCCGTTGGGTCCAGATCTCAGCATTTTGCTGATATCCCAAAGGGAAGGAGTTTTACAAAGTCTCTTGCCCATCTGTTGTGCAGTGTCTCTGGGAGCTGACGGGAAAGCACGGGGTAGCGTTGAGGAGCTTTAGGTTGAAAGTCACTACGCACTAGCTGTGAAGCCTCAGACAGCTCACCCAAGCCGTCCTTAGGGTTTTATTTTTCCACATGGCTCTTACTCTTATTTAAAATTATTTATTTTATTTGAGTCTATGTTCTGTATCCCACCCCAGTCCCATTCAGATATAAGGCAAAGACTATATGTCTTGCCTAAGAGCGTGACCAGTACATTATTGTTATTTGTTCTTTTTACCTTAGACTTCTTTTATGCTAAAACAATACAGAATTTTTTAAAAAATTCCTCCCCGCCACCCCCGTGTCATAGCTCGTATTTATATTTATATACAGTAGCTGAGTTGGGAGCTGGCGGGGTGCTCTGTGTCTGGGCCTCCCTTTCCCAAAGGCAGACTCAGCCTGTGACATGAGAAGGCCGGCAGGCTCAAGTCTGCCTTGGGGGCTCGGCGAGGCAAGAGCGCGCCTTTCCACCCTGCTCGCCCTGGGAGGGATGGCTGGAGAGGGCTCAAAAGGTCTTGGGTTTCCATTTATCTAGGAAGGTATTTCGCGAATTATTTTTATCCCTTTGGATTTGGTACAAATCACGCGAGGAATCTGCAGCATCTGCACAGCGCAGAATGAGCACGGAGGGACAGGTGGTGCTGAGCACAGAGCTCGGCTTCCTTCCGGCCTCCCGCGCCTCCCTCGGCGGCCCCTGGACTTCTGTTTACTCAGCACCTTGCTTCTCACAGCCATTCAGAGTCAGGCTCTGGCGGCCAAGGCGCTGGTGGACAGATAGGTGTTTGGTCTCTGAGTTTCCCATCATCTGTTTGCTCTTTCTCTGGGGAGAGTTGGCATTCCTGACAACGAACTATGTCATGAAGAAAACCAACCCACTACACATGCTGTAACCCCAGTACTTGGGAGGCAGAGGCAGGAGGTTCACAAATTTGAGGCTAGCTTGGGCAACATAGCGAGACCCTATCTCAAAATAAGATAAAAAGGCTTGGGAGTGTAGCTCAGTTGTACAGAAGCTCTGGATCCAATCCCCTTTACTGCAAAAAAAGAACATTGAGTCCTGGAAAGAAGAACTCCCAACTCACCTGCCCCATTCTCTCAGGCCAGTAGCCCGTTTCTCTAAATTCCTGTGGACCCCAGGTGGGCCCGAGGGGTCAGGGTGGGGTGGTTCCTGAATGCCACTACTACATGCAGACTGTTGCACACCGGCGTATGACGGGTGGCTGAGGAAGGCTGGCTTCCGTCAGGCTCTGGACAGACTCTGTCTTTGGTTCAGAGTTGGTTTGGAGCCACTGCCCTAAGTGGACCTGATATATTCCTGCAGTGCTTGCGAGCTCTGCGGATTTGCCCTCCAGCACCCAGGCTCCATGTGGGTGGGGAAGATGGACGTGCTGAAGCAGGGCACCGCTGCCCGGTCTTGTCGGGCCTGTGCGCCGTGGCTGTCATCTCTCACCCAGTTGTTTGCTTATTTGTACAATTAAGCGAGGCCCATTGGTGATCAAGTCCTGACTTGTCAGCAGGAGCCGGCTTGGTTGAAGAGGGTAGCAGGAAATTCTGTAAACAAGATGTCTCTGTAGAGCTGGCTTTAAGAATAGAGTCAGACCAAGCCACACCATCCGCAAATCTGCCTTTTAGTCCCTGGGTTTTCTTCCTTCGTTCACATGTTCCCCGGCCATTTCCACCCCCTCAGAGGGACTGATGCCCCGCCGCCCTCTTCACCTGAGGAAGTGCAGGGTGAGAGCCGCCTCTGCTTCCGGAGCCCTGCATTCCTCTTCTCATCCGGGAGCCTTCCAGATCTCCCCCAGACCTGCAGAGACCATGCCCTGGTGCTGGTGTTCTTACCCCCTGAAATGCTTCTGTCTCGCTCTGGCAGAACTCGTTAACTGTAGGATGTGGAAATCCATGGTGAGCTGGGTGTGCGGGGGTCTTTGTTTCTCAGCGATGCAGATTATTCCAGCTTCAGCAAGAATGTGGCAGCATCTGCATGTGGGGTTTGCGTCACAGGCTGGGCTCTGGGCAACGTGCTCTGAAATTCATCTTGTAGAATTCTTACCCTAAGGTAAACATGAGTGCTCCCATTTCACACAGGAGGACACTGAGGTTTGGAGTCCGTCAATCAAAGCTGCCGGTGGGACTTGGGTTGGTGAGAGGACCTGAGCCTCGGGGCCTAGATTCGGAACCCCGAGAGAAGCAGGAGCATTGCTCACCTTCTTGCCGCGTCACTCCCATGGTCTCTTTCCTTTGGGAGCAGATAACTCTGGACCAGAATTCTTCTAGGCCATCGAGTGGGATCGTTTTTCAGTGGTTTCCTGGTCAGCACAGTGGACATTGGTCCCCCTTGTCTGGCTTTTCTCTGTCTAACTCTATTGCCATTTCCTTTTGACCAGAGTAGGCCTGCCCTCAGTCTCTGCCCCACAGTGGCCATCTGGCTTCCCTTCTGAAGCAGGCCTGGCCACGGGACACAGAGCCTTCCTCAGGCTGGCTAGCCTCTGCTTGGGTAGGAGCACCTCTGTGCAGCCACACCAGCTGCAGTCGCCTCACGCTTCGGCCTCCCCTCTTACTCGGCCTGTCTGCCGGCTCCCTGCTCCCAGCTGTCTCAGCAAGCATCGGTATTTGTGAGCTCCTTGAAAGTAAAGACGATGTCCCAGCGTCTTTGGAGCCTCCGTACCTCGTGTAATACCTGGCACCTCTCCAGCCCTTAGAAACTTTTGAATGAATGGATAGATGGGTGGATCTTTGACTCTTTGACGGGGAGGTGAAGTTGAAGGATTAGGAACCTGACGAGTAGGAAATCTGCCGCTCTTTGTGGTGACCTTACAGTGCAGTTTTTTCCTTTATATTCAACAGATGTTCACACGTGGTGTGGGAAATGCAGGTAGTTCCCCATTGTCTCACATATTTTAATTCTTTTTTTCTTTCTAAAGAGAACTCAGAAAAGTGCTTTGTAGATTCCTCTTTCAGATAACTCTAACTTTAGGATCAAACTCTACAAGATCATTGTATTAGTCAAACTCTTTTGGTTGGAAGTTAGGTACTAACTCAAACACATGAAAGCAAACATGGGAATGTCTTTGTCCGTGCACCTCAAGAGCTCACGGAGAGTTCTAGGGTGACGCCCCTTCCATTGCCTGCCCTTCGCTGTGTTGCTCAGCTCTCGGGTGGACTCTTGCCTCGTGATAGCCCAGGATCACTTCCCCCACCTCAGCCACTCCCGAGGAAAGAGCCTGGCTCGCAGTGGTGCTAGCTGAGGCCCTGCTTCATTGGTCCACTAATGACCCAGCACCATGGTGGGGCACGGGGACAGCTCTAACTCTCATCCATCAGACCGGGAGTGTGTTCCATCTCCAGTGGTAATGAGGCGGAACGGCCCCACCCAAGCCACGTGGACTGAGGGTCATTAAAGGGAGGAGCAGGCAGAGCACCAGATGCCCACTCCAGTCATGTTCCCTTTCTCCTTGTTGCTGTTCCCACTACAAATGGTGACAGGCCCCAAGCAGGCGGCTTGTGTTGTCCTCCTTCTGTGAAGGCCAGTGTTGCAGGATCTTTGAAAAGATCCTGCTTGCTCTGACTGACTGACTTTTTTTGGGTTAGGGGTACTGGTGTTTGAACCCAGGGACATTGTACCTCCAAGCTATACTCCTAGGCCTATTTTTTATTCTTTAATTTGAAACAGGGTCTCACTAAATTGCAGAGGGCCTCACTAAGTTGCTGAGGCTGGCTTTGACCCTGCAAACCTCCTCCCAAGTACTGCGATTACAGGCATGTGCCACGGTGGCCGGCTTCTGACTGGCTTTTTACCACAGCCTTTGTGTTGGTCCGGCGGCCCCGGAGCTTGTGTGGGAGCCCTGGAAGGCCAGGTGAAATGCTGTGCACACGACAGTTTGTTGTGATGTCTTGCATTTCTGGATGTATCAAGGAATACTTAATTCCCGATCATTTTCAAGCTGAAATCCTTTTTGAGTTCTCTGACACTACATAGATTCAAAGCAAATACAATTTTCAGGACTGTACTTGGTCTTACCTTTCTTTTTGTGATTAACCAATGATTTCTGAATCTCAGTGACTTCTTGCTTCTGCTACTTGGTGACTTCTGCTATTCAGCCCAGACTCCCATTTCTGCTCTGATGAAGCCATAAAAATCCCAAGCACCTCCTTCTTATACAGGGTTAATAATAAAGCATTACCGCACGTGGGGCCTTATTTCTTCCCGTGAATACCGTGTGTTTTTCTATTTCCCACTGTCTTAGGCAGCGTTCTGTTGCTGCAACAAGTGCCTGAGGGAGGAAGGAAGGTTTTCTCTGGCTTGAGTTTGGAAGGTGGCAGCCCAGAGCGGGCGGGCCCCATTGCATGGTGGGAGCCTGTGGCCAAACAGACCTCTCACCTCATGGCAGTCAAGAAGGGAGAGACAGAAGCGGGTGGGCTTCCAGTCGCCCTTCACATGCACCCCCCGGCATCCTAACTTCCTCCCACTGAACCCCACCTCGCAGACAGGCTGGTGGCCACACTTTTAACTTACGGGCCTTTGAGGGAGAGTCAAGAACCAAAGAATAGCACCCAGTCTGCTTTCCCTCCACTCCGCAGCCACATAGTGGGCGTCTTTGAGCTCTACTGTTTGCCCGTGAAGGGAATTGTAGTTTATTGAGTACCGATTCCTGTGGAGTGCACTGACAGGTGCCTTCTGAGGTCACCCCATTTATTTCTCAGAGTATCCCTTTGTAGGGCGGACGTCATTGCCACCACTTAAAAGATGTGAAAGTAAAGCCAAGGGAGAATGAGTAATTTGCCAAGGGTCTTAGAATGGATGGAAAACTTGGGCTTCAGTTCTGAGTCTGATAAACCTGAAAGGTCAGCCTCCACGGATTAGGCTAGAAGCTTCAGGAATACTGGGAAAATATGAGATCTGATTTCTGAGAGGGTAAGATCATCACACTGGAAATGATCAGTATGAACTTAAGATGGCGTTGTTTCTAAGTCTGTGCCTGGTTTTGGTTGGTGAATTCTGACTCTAGAAGTGGCTCTGCTTCTGTCTGATCCTGACTGGGAATATATATGAGTAGTAAATCCAGAGTGTAATTTAAATGAAACACTGGTACCAGCTTCAGAGCATACTGACCTACTGTTTTCTTTACTGTGCTGTAAATGTAATCATTTGCATCTCCTCGGGCGTCTGTGAACCCCCAAACACTGAAGACACCTACATGTCTTTGCATATGTTCAGCCCCACAACACCTGCTTTCAGAGCCCCTGAATTCCTTCAGAAGCATGGGTCACAGTTACGAACTGTCATTGTACATCCAGTTTGGCAGGACAGTGGCAGAGGAGGATGTTTATGTCCTGGATATGACACTTAGTTGAATTCAGTCCAGTCCAGCCCAGGCTTATGGAGCGTGCAGTAAGCTAAGTGCGTGCGTGTGTGGCGGGGAGGAGCACCGCGCACTTACCCACTGTCTCCCGTATGCTTGGCACTCCTCTAAGAACCAGGGATAGAGTGGTCGAGACAACCAAGGCCAGGCCTCTGTTTCCATGGAGCGTGTGTTCTAGTTACACATCAAGCGACGCAGACACTTGGAGCTGGCGAGGAGCACACGGGGAGAGGAAGGCAGGTGCAGGGAGGGCGGGCGGGCGTGGGGAGGAGGGCTGCTAGCCCAAGTCAGGAGTTAAACTGGTTAGGTCACTGAAGGTCCCGCTGAGCTGGTGGCCTCTGCGCTGAGTCCCAAATGCAGAGAGGGAGCCCGGGAGGAGCCCTGGGAAGAAGGATGGTCCTGAGAGGGACACGCTCTCTCTTTGGGGGGGGGGGCTCAGGGACAGCGTGGGAAGTGAGGCTGGAGACGGGGAGCAAGTGAAGTGGGTCTCACAGGCCACGGGAACCAGCTCGGCCTGTGGGTTTTTGTTTTGTTTCTGCAGTACTGGGGGTTGAACCCAGGGGCATTCTACCTCTAAGCTCCACCCCCAGCCCCATTTTTTATTCTTTATTTTGAAACAAGGTCTCATTAAGTAGCTGAGGCTGGCTGCGAACCC
>PVLC010015870.1:0-36558 GCA_004027655.1 Graphiurus murinus
GGTACTGGGAATGGAACTCAGGGGCATTCTACCTCCGAGCTATACCCCCAGCCCTATTTTTTATTCTTTATTTTGAAACCGAGTCTCACTAAGTTGCGGAATGCCTCACTAGGTAGCTGAGGCTGGCCGCGAACCCGGATCCTCCGGTCTCAGCCTCCCGAATGCTGGGATTACAAGCGTGCGCCACCACGCCCGGCTAACAAAATGCATTCTTAAGAAAATGAATCTGTCTTATATTTTTCTTAAGATGCAGCTGGAGCCATGTATTAGCAAGGAGACTAATACAAGGATGGTCAGCTCTTGGGGGGCCAGGACTGCATCTTATGCAAAACATCTGCTTGCTCCTTCATCTGTTCCTGCAGTGGGAAGTTTTGACCACCGATTATATTCTAAGAAGTGCTGTATGACGATCCTTTCCCCTTCAAGGAGATTAAAAAGGCAATTCCAGCAAGAGCCCATGAGAGCACCTCCATGTGGCAGGTGTCTCTGGGAATGAAGGAGACAGGGAGACCATGACCCTCTGCCCCTCCCGCCTCCCCAGCAGGGGACCGCATCTTTCCTAGGACATCATTCATGTCATTCCCCTCATGGGCTAATTTTCTGAGATGAAAGAGAAGAATGCACCATCACTGAGCATACACTGGGAGTGGGCACTGTGCCCATTGCTTTCAGCACTATCTTTTTTTTTTTTTTTTTTTTTTTTTTGGTACTGGGGATAGAACCCAGAGGTATTCTACCTCTGAGCTATACCCCTAGCCCTATTTTATTTTTATTTTGAAACAGGGTCTTACTAAGTTACTGAGGGTCTCACTAAGTTGCTGAGGCTGTCTCCCAAGTACTGGGATTACAAGTGTGCACCATCATGCTTGGCTCAGCACTATCTTTTAAGGCCCACAAAGTTCGCTGTTGTAGGTACTATCCTCCCCAAGCTGCAGAGGAGGAAACCAAGGCTCTGAAAAGTTAAATACCTTGCCCAAGGTCTTACAGCCAGAAGTGGCTTGCCTGACGTGTCCCTTTGTATGTAGGTATTGTTAGACAACTTAGCATTATTTGAATGTGTAATATGGCAATGTGACTGCCCCCTCCTCCAGGCCCTGGAGGCCATCGTCTGGGATGTGACATTTCCTGAGCTGGCTTCACTAGGAGGCAGAGATCCTCTTTCCTTCTGCCTTCAACACAGAAGTGCAGGCAGGGCCTTTTCTGTTGGGCAACTCTCCAGAGAGCTTCAGACTGTGCAGGAAAAGACAAGGGAGTGTCTCATAGGGAAAAAAAAAAGCATCAAGTGATGGCAAAAGTGTATGTGGGGCCTGGGAAAGCAAGAAGAGAGCTACAGGTGAGTCTGTGCATTCTTCTCCCATCCAAGCGCTCATTCTGCACGCAAAGGGCAAAAGTTTTCCTGATGGACCACTCGCCAAGGCAACTTGAAACCATTTCTGTCGCCCACCTGGTAAGGTCTCCAAAACGCCAGACCATTGCTAAAGAATCCACCTGGCAACTCATCAGGAACCCTAATCTGGGGTAAGGAGCGAGGTGTGGGGCCCCAAGGCCTTTCAAGTTGAACTGCAGCTTGGCTGGCTAGGGGAGGAGCCTGCAGGCATCTGGGCTTGGGGAATATTTCAAACCGGATGCAAAACAAACTGGTTGCTCTTTTTCTGTAGACAGTAGGAACTGAGTTATTTCCATCTCTGGATTCTCAAAGCCCAGTGCAGTATCTGGCACACAGTAGGCACTTAATGTGAGGTTTGGGTGAGAGAAAAAAGTCAAGCATGGAATTAGGAACCAGGCAGCCCTGGCTTCGGTGCTGGCTCTGCCACTGATTTTGAGAAGTCATTACCTCTTTTTTGGATCTTGATTCCCCACCTTGGAAATCTCGGTGAGCGTGCCTTCCAACAGAGTTGTTGTAAAGATTGAAAGAGCTATAATGGGTTGAAAGAGCTTTGTGGAGGACCCTCAGCACAGGTGGGGAGCACCCTTGATTGTGGCTTGGAGCATGCATGAGCCCTGCAGGAGCCAGGGAGGAAGAGTTGCCATTTGGCTGAAGAAATGGAATCCGAGGTATTGTTCCATCTGGGCTGTGACTGTGGCTCGCCCCTTCATTCACTGGGCGAGCATCTCTTGTCTTCTAGGTGCAGCACCAGGTTTGGGATACAGACAGGAGTCTACCTTTTAGAGAGAATGGCCTGCAGGCTGTGGCCTGGTGGGCAGCGATGGTGGTGGGGAAGATAAGGAAAGGTGTGGCTTTTCCCCTAGGGACAGTGGTGGTGACACCAGTGTATTTAGCAGGTTGACTCCTGGTCTGGGCAGGGCCATGCTAATGCTCTCAGGAAGCCAGTGGGCACTTGTGCTTCTGACTGCCTGCTGAGCTCTTCCTGTCTGCTCGCCATTCTGTTTCCTATGGAACTAACACTCTCAGGTAGACAGCTATGGGCTTTACTAACGGGCTGGTGGGACTGGAGTCAGATGCCTGGCTGAGTACCTACCGCGAACCAGGCACTGTGCACAATGAATAGTGGGCTTGGCTGTTAGAGAATGGCTAGGACAGAGGAGCTGGCATGGGATCCTCTCCCAGGAAACCTGCTCCACAGGCCTCCCCAGCCTGGCTCTGATCTGCCCACCACCGACACACCGCCAAGTCAAACCACTGGATAAGAAAGAGCAGACAGGAAGAGCACCCTTCCAGATGCATCCAGGTGTGCAGAGCAGGACGAGGAACGGTCCCTTGCCTTCCAGTAGGACGACCCGGAACAAAGTGAAGGAGAAAGTGTGGCCTGTCTACTGCTCCCTTCCTCCCTCCCTCTTTAGGAATCAAACCCAGGGGCCTTGTACCTCTAAGCTACACCTCCAGCTCTTAAAAAATATATATATATATATATATATATATATGTATATATACATATATATAATTTTTTTGTTTGTTTGTTTTGAAACAGGGTCTCATTAGGTTGTGGAGAGTCTTGCTACATTGTTGAGGCTGTCCTCGAACCTGTGATCCTCCTGTCTCAGCTTCCCAAGTACTAGGATTACAGGAGTGTACCACCATGCCCTGCTCCATCTGCTATTTCTGCTGCCCTATTCCATATATATATATGGGTTTTTTTTTTTTTTTTTTTTGCAGCACTGGGGATGGAACTCAGGGGCATTCTACCTCCAAGCTACACCTCCAACCCTATTTTTAGTCTTTATTTTGAAACAGGGTCTCACTAAGTTGCAAAGAGCCTCACTGAGTAGCTGAGGCTAGCCACGAACCCGGATCCTCTGGTCTCAACCTCCCAAGTACTGGGATTACAAGTGTGAGCCACCATGTCCACCTCCTTCCTTACTTCTAATCCTACTGACATGATTGATGCTGCCCCAGCCCAGGCAAAGCAGACGAGGCAGGGAATGTTTTAGACCCAGCAGCCCACGCACAGAGGGAGGTGGCTCTGAGTCCTGCCGTGTCTGCACTTCCATTATAGACCGACAGGATTTGAAGTGCCTGACACAGGGTACTCATTAGGTAAAATTATTTTTTATTATTTATATTATTAGGATTCTGTTCCTGAGCTCTGAAATCTGAGCTCCTATACAATTTTATTTCTGGGTTCCAGGTTCCCATTATAAGTTCTTTTATTTTTGTTTTTTAGAACTTGATTTGTTTGTTTGCTTAACTGACAATTTTATGGAGCACAACATGATGTTTTGATACATGGATACGTTGTAGAATGATCAAATCAGGCTAATTAACATATCCATCACCTCATATACTTCTCATTTCCTTATTGTGGGAACATTTAAAATCCACTCTCTTAGCAACTTAGAAATATAGAATACATTATAGTTAACTATAGTCACCATGCTGTGCAGTACATCAACAGAACTTATTCCACATGTCTAAATGAAATGTTGTACCTTTTGACCAATCTCTCCCCTTTCCCTGCCCTCCCGGGATTACAAATGACTAGCAGATATTTTTTTAAAATGCTCATTATCCCTAATCATCAGGGAAATGCAAATTAAAGCCACACGAGATACCACCTCACACCTATGAGAATGGCTTTTATCAAAAAGACAAAAGATAACAAGTGTTGGCAGAGATACTGAATAAAAGGAATCCTTGTATACTCTTGATGGGAATATAAATTAGTACAGCCATTGTGGAAAACAGTATATATCCAAAGGAATAGAATCAGTATATCAAAAAGATGTCTGTACTCCCATGTTCATTGCAATAGTATTCACAATAGCCAAGATATGGAAGTAACAGGAGTGTCCACCAATGGATGAATGCATAAAGAAAAAGTGGCAAGCCGGGCGTGGTGGCTCACGCTTGTAATCCCAGCATTTGGGAGGCTGAGACCGGAGGATCTGGGTTCGCGGCCAGCCCTCCGCAACTTAGTGAGACCCTGTTTCAAAATAAAGAATAAAAAATAGGGCTGGGGGTATAGCTCAGAGGTAGAATGCCCCTGAGTTCAATCCCCAGTACTGCAAAAGAAAAAAAAAAAAAAAGAAGAAGAAAAAGTGGCACATATACACGATGGAATACTATTCAGCTCTCAAAAATAAGGAAATACTGTCATTTGCAATAGCATGAATGAATCTAGGGGACATTATGCTTAAAGAAGTAAGCCAGACAGAAAAGACAAATGCTGCATGATCTCACTTATATGTGGAATCTAAAAAAATTATACTCATAGAAACGGAGTAGAATTGTGGTTACTATTACAAGTTCTTTTTGTAGTTGCTTGCCTGTTCCTGTGTTTCCACTTCTAATTGCTGCCCGCTAGATTTTAGGAACACATGCTTGCCTGGTTTGCCTGTGGCTGTGCCAAGATCCCTTCTGGAATATTTCTTGGGTACTCCTGCAGATGAAGTTTGCATTACCCTGGCCGGATATCTGCTCAGCTGAAACTGGCATTTCCCCCACCTTTCCAGTACCTACCAGGGTCTTGGGTGGGCTTGCCCCTCTCACTGTGAGTGTGTTTTATAGACATTCACCACTCCTTACACCTGCCTAATTACACACCTGCTGGGGATCTCCCTTCTTGTGTGCAGGTGTGGGGTGGGGGAGGGGAGAGAAGGGAATCTGAAGTGTGCTCCGCTGTGTTTCTGGTTGCTTTTGCATTATTCCACTGGGCTGCATTGGAAGCAATGCATCAGTGGAAACCAAATGATGGTTTATGATGTTTACAGAGGAAAAGCAGATGTTCTAATTAATGCCGGGGCAGAAAACAATCCCAAGGCAAGTTTATTCTAAAAGCTGATCAAGAAAAGGTCAAATAGGTAACTAGCCATACGGTGCTAAAATCCTCATACTACATTCTTACTGATTTCACTAAAAATATATTTCAGCTCTTCGAGGAACTATTCACAGAATGTCATTGTCCTCTATTTCTTGGTGGTTGTGAAGCGGGTGATTTTAGTAGCCAAGCTTGTATTATGAATCTTCGAACTCATCCTAGATTCACCAATGCAGAAAGATTTTTGTTGTTTAATTAGATTGCCTTCCTGATGTGTGGAGTTAGGGCGTGGCTGGCAGATACTTAGCATGCATGATTCCCCTCTCCTTCCTAGGTCCACAGCAGACATAACTGATCTATCGCAGCACTCTTTCCCTCTGAGGTTCATAGTTGCTTTCAGGCCAACGATCTTGGCTGCACTGTGGGTCTGCTGGAGTTGGCAAACCAGATGAATCCTATTTGCTGTCCTTGTACAGAAGAATATAAGTTCTGCTGTGGTGCCAGTGTTTCTGTATTAAGGGGTGAGGTCTGAAAGTGGGAGACAATTTGAGCAGGTGCCACAGGGCAATATGAGTGACACAATTTGGGGTGATTAGGTAGCAGGGACTCTACTTTGACAGAGGCAGAGCTAGCATGTTGCATATTTTAAAAAATTTTTGTTTTGGTACTGGGGATTGAACTCAGGGGCCTTCTACCTTTGAGTTATCTCCCCAACCCTTTTAAAAATTTACTATTTTGAAACAAACATGGTTTCACTAAGTCGATGAGAGTCTAAGTTGCCAAAGCTGGCCTCGAACTTGTGATCCTTCGGCCTCAGCCTCCTAAGTACTGGAATTACAGGCATGTACCACCATGCATGGTGGCACTTTATATATTTTAAAAGTATTGCATGGACTTGGCCTTTGCATTAGAGTAGAGAGAGCATCTTTGGAATAAAATCCCGATTCTTCCATTCACCAGCTATTTTGTTGGGCTAATGTTTATCGAGTGTTCTCATGCCTTCCTGTCTAATGCTGGTAGCTAGACTCCCAGGCAAGTGAGATTCTCATTGTGTCACAGTTCCTTGACTTAGGATCTAAGTATCCAAGCACTTCAGATGATTAGAGGGGATTGGAACTAAAAGACAAAACTTTCTTCAGTTTATTCAACATCTAATGAGCGGCTATCACATGTCAAATGACATGCTAGGTCCTGGGAATACACAGATAAATACGACACGGAAACTACCCTCAGGTAGTGCAGGAGCTGCCTGGATAGGAAGGAAAATGAAAGAGTTAACATCATCAAGGAGCTGGAGCAGCTGTACTACCATCATGGGTTCCTGCACATCAATTTACAGAATGTGACTCTTCAGGAATAGTCACAGAAAGCAAGGTCCATCTGTGCCTTACTTTTTCCAGCCCCTTGTTCCGGTTGAGCTGTTGCATCTGTAGCAGAGCCTGTCCTCAGCTGCTGGTTTTGCACCAGCATGCCCTACCCCTGCCTTTCCCATCCTCTCCACACCCCTCTACTACCTGGGTCCAGATCCCACTCATACCTCCTCCCTTCTTCTCACATCCAGATCAGGATGCAAATGAAGACCTAGGACGTAAAATTTAAGGAGGCACTCACTTCCAGGGGCTGCATGCGCACCAACAGAACGTGGGAGCCTCCTTAAGTTTTGCACCTTACTCCAGGTCTTGCTCCTGACAAAGAGGAAGAGAGAGGAATGTGATAAAAGTGACCCCTAGCTGTCACAACAAGTGAAAAATAGACATTATCATCCCATTGACAGATGAGGAGACTGAGGCTGGCAGGAGGTGAGCTGCTGAGAGATGCACGATGGCGTGGTGCACTGAATGCAGGACAAGAGAAAGAACACATCTGAAGGTGAGCCCCAGTTTTACCGCTCCTGAGCCACATGGCCTTGGGGCAGTTACTTGTCTTCTCTGATCTTCTGTTTCCTCATTGAAGGATGTGGATAAAAACACCCCTCTGGGTTATAGGAGAATGGAGTCTAGGCTCTTCCATGTCTGGTTCCACGAGGGGTCAGATGTCTGTTCCTCCAGCCTTGGGGTGGCTCCAGCCCTGTTCGCTGTCTGTCCTGGGGTGTGTGGGAGCATAAGCATTTGCTTGTCTGGGGATGCTTAGGAGGCCGCTAATAAATGTGCACATCTTTTCCAGAGGGGTGATTGAGTCTGAATTCCTGTTGCATGCTAGGTGCTAAGCCAGGTGTCTCACACACAGGATCCTATTTAACCTTCCAGCAACTCTGATGCTATTCCTATCATGATAGAAGAAGAAATGCAACCCTCAGGAGCCCTAAATGACTCGCCCAGCCTCCTGCAGCAAGTTGGAGGCAGCCCTAGCATCTCCTCCTTGGTCTGTGTGGTGAAGAAACCAGGCTCTGTGCATTCCACCCCAATACTCTACAAAATAGCAACACAAAATTCATGCAAGTGAATCACAAAGACAAAATGGAATTGCAATGAACAAAACTAAGATTTGCACTTGGGCATGTTCCGGTGCACTTACATATCAACTAGACTAACTACAGGCTGGTGTGTGAGACTTTGTGGGCTCATTACTTTCTAGGCAAGGCAGAGGCATGGCTTGGTCTCTTTAGGGCGGCCTGGTGGTGTTTCTGATTAATGACACCAGTCTTTGCTTTGTCCCCTAAACTGAGTTGAAGCTCCCTCCCTCCTCCCCAAAATCAGAGGATTGAGGGGGACAGGCTAGCGGCTTTCTGTAGGTTGAAGTCTTCTTGATTCTGCCCCTAAAAGCATCCTCCAGTTAACATCCTCCTCTTGGCCCGCCTGGCCCCTGCACGCAGAGGTGGAGCGCTCCATCTCTTACCTGTGAGCTGCACAGTCTCCTGCATGGTCTCCCTGACCCTCCTGCCTTCCTCCTGCATTCAGTCTCCACACAGCAGCCAGGCTGAGCAAATCTCTGTTCCAAACTCCTTTGTTGGGCCAACATACATGAATGCCCCTGACTCGGGTCCTACCCAGTCCCTTCTAGTCTCTTCTCTCCTGTGCCCCACAGGTAAGCTCTGCTCAGCTCTGCCTCTCTTCAAATGCATTGTGCTACTTTGGACTTCTGTGCCTTAGATGCATGGATTCCTCTGCTCAAGGCCTTCTCCTTCATAGGACCTATGGTTATTCATCCTTCACCCTCCAGCCTGGCCACATGTCCTCAAGAAATCCTGCCTGTCCTCCTCGAATTGGGTAGGTGCCTTCCCCATGGCTTCAACAGCTCCCGTGCTCTCCTCTGTCCTGTCACACTAGATAGCTGCTCATGGTGTTTGTGTGACTCTCTCCACACTGGCCTTCAAGCTCTAGGCCGTCTCGCTTTCGCTTATGTGCGGGGTTCACTGGGGAGGCTCCTGGAGATAGACACATATACACAGGAGGTTCGTCCCGCAGTGCCCCTGGGGTCACACAGGAGCGGTGTTGGCTGGAGAAGTTGGATGTTCTCAAGTGGCAATAGAGGCCCAAACTGCCCCACGGGGAGCTCTGGAGCTGGGGTGGCCCTTCAGAGGTGTCTAGGATTGAGACAAGGGGCCAGCATTTGTACCCACACTGGATTTGGGCTAACCCTGGGGACAAGGCATAACCTTGGGCAAGTTCCTCTTTACTGGAGAGAGATTTCTGGAGAGGGAGTTTCCAGAGTGAAGAGCTCTCTGCTGCCACCACACCCAGTTGCTGGGTAAACTAGTGACCATGATATCCATCACACTTCCATAGTCCTGGTGTCTGTCCTAATTCCAGGAACTTAGGTAACCAACAAGTGGCAAATAAATGAATATGTCCATTTATTTGTCCCTTTTCACTCCATTCCCAAACTGTGGTACTTTATTGGACTATGTCCAGGTACTCTACACAAAAACTAGCATAAATACTCAATAGAAGCCAGGCATGGTGGTTTATGTCTATAATTTCAGTTTTGAGAGGCTGAGACAGGAGGATCCTAGGTTCAAGGCCAGATTTGGCAACTTAGCAAGACCAGCAATGTAGCAAGACTGTTTAAAAAAAAAGTGCTAAGAAGCTGGGCACGGTGGCTCACGCTTGTAATCCCAGCATTTGGGAGGCTAAGACCGGAGGATCTGGGTTCGAGGCCAGCCTCAGCTACCTAGTGAGGCCCTCCGCAACTTAGTGAGACCCTGTTTCAAAATAAAGAATAAAAAATAGGGCTGGGGGTATAGCTCGGAGGTAGAATACCTCTAAGTTCAATCCCCAGTACTGCAAAAAAAAGTGCTAGGGGTATAGCTTGGAGATAGAAAGTCCTTGGGTTTAGTCCCCGATGCTCCCCCAAATCCTCAATAGAAATTTGTTCAATGAATGATTAAATGATTAAATTAAAAAGAATGAATAAAAAGAGTAAATGCTAAATGTGGCTGGCTGAAGGAACTGGTTGTATTTACAATGGAAAAGAATAGATTTAGAAACTCGTGTGCAAATATTTGAAAGGATAGGTCGGGGGGAGAATAGACTTATTCTGTACTACCATGCAGAATTGTTCTAAGATTTGGGGTAAACAGAGGGAAGGAACTTAGCAATTAACATGTCCAATAATCTTTCAAGGGAGAAGGACATGTTTTATATCACAATAAGGGTATAGGTTACAGAAGTGTATCTCTTTGTTAAAACTCAGGTAAAGTTTATGCATTTCAATGTACATTGATTTTACAACAACAACAAAAAAGTTAAATTCTTCTCCTCTCTTCAGGTGAGAGGGAGTGGGGAGAGGTACACAGGAAACAGTGTTAACATCATAGGGCCCAGGTGATGTGTACCTGGGGTTCATTATACTGTTTTGCTTTCTTTGTATATACTTGAAACTTTTCATGATAAAATAGGTATATGTTAATTATTAAGCAAATGAAGGTATCAAGGTTTTTTGATTGTCCACCAATCAAATAGGATGCATTCGGAAATAGTGAGCACCCTGTCACTATTTTTTGGTACTGGGGATTGTACTCGGGGGCATTCTACCTCTGAGCTACACTCCCAGCCCTATTTTTTTTTAAAACTTTTTTTTTTTTTTTTAACCTGGGTCTTGTTACACTGCTGAGAGTCTTGCTATGTTGCTGAGGCTGTCCTTGAACCTGTGGCATGCGCCACCATGCCTGGCTCACTCTAAGTATCTATGTAAATGCTGTGTGCATGCTTTTCAACTCCCCTGCCCCCAAATCTAGACTATGGGAGGATAAGTCCCTGAGCAGGAGATAGACCAGAACTTTGGTCAGGGTCCTCACCCTTGTCTCCTGGAAAAGGGCCTGACATTGGCTGAGGGGTCTGGAAGAGAACTGGCTTCTCAGTGCCGTGAACTTTCCAGGGCTCCTCATTTCAACCACTGTGAGGTTCTGGGGGTGGGGGCGGGGAGACACCCGAGGACCCGAACCTTGATAGGAGAGCAGTGTAAGGTGAGAATCCAAGACCATATTAGGAATCCCAGGTTTGGAAAGCAGTTCAAGCCTGTGACAGCATGTGTTTTGGACTTCATACCCATGTGCCACTGCTTACCAGCTGTGTGAACCTAAATAAGGGCCTTGACTTCTCCAAGCCTCAGTTTTACCATCTGTAAAATGGGAACTAGGACAGCTTCAGCAGGTTGTTGAGACGAATAAATGAGTTTGGGCATCTGGCATATTAGCCAGCCAATGCATGTTATGGTTGTGATTTATAAGCTCAACCAGAGACAGGGCCCAGTGGAGACTGGGGGATGGGACTTGAAGATTTCCTCAAACATTTGCTGCCACTGGAGTTCACATTTTCCAGGCTGGCTAAGGGGTAAGTGTATGAATGGGTCAGCCTAGCTTACATGGCAGTGAAAAGATCTACAAGGACTCTTTCATGGATAAAATTCAAGCATCCTGGAGGGATCCCAAGCACTTTAAAGGAGTAATTGCTGGGGCTGTCCATGCCCTGAGTCCTTCTTTTCCACCTCTCGTAGAAGTCCATGGTTTTGGAGAGCTGTCTGTCCACGTTGCTAGGACAGTCTCCCACTGACACTCCTAGGGCCCAAACCCATTCAGCTACAGCCTTTGAGGCCTTGGCATGTGACCCCAATCCTGACCCTGAGCCAGTCCTGACCAGGTCCAAAGTCATGCACAAGGCAGGAAAGAAATCTTTCTCATCTCTCTGTCTCCAGCTGCTGGCACACCATGGGTATCTAATTAATGTGTGTTGGATACATAAACAGATGCAGACGCTCTGCACAAGGACAGGTGCTTTGTACCCTAAGGCCTGCGAGGATGGGAGGAGGCCATTTGATCTGGGACAGCCCACCCTGCTCCTTGGGGCCCACGGATGCCCGAGGTGGCCTGTGGGCAGTTCACCATTGGCGAGCGGCGCTCCAGCACACGACAACCACCTCTCCATCTCCCGGCCGCCTGGCTCGGAGCACCAGCGTGGCCACCGCACAGAACACGCCATACATCAGACGCCTAATGGCGCGTTTGAGAACATAAGTGGTAACCACCAAATGGGACCCGAGAAGGGAATTAGAGCCAGACGCACGATGGGGAAAGAAAGAAAAAAAAAATCATGAACAGCCTCAGAGGAAATGAGGCCAGATACAATCATCCCCAGATGGAAGAGAACCATGTTTCAGGCACCCAGAGGCAGGGGAGCTCATTTTATGTAAAAGTGGTGCTCTTTCTGGGAGTTGGGCTGGATGCCAGGCTTCCGGTCATTGTTGCCCACACCAGGCCCACTTGCTTGGCCTGGGCCACAGCATTCTGAACCGCTCGGGGACCGCCTCCCAGCCACCTATGCAGGTTTTCCTTCAACAAATACTTGGACCTCTGTCTATGCGACTCAAGGTGGCGCACTATGGCATTCACACTCGAAAGCTCAGAGTCAACTCAACCTGCCTGGCTTCTAATGCCAGGTGTGCCTCTGGCTTGGGTCGTCAGTAACTTCCCTTGCCTCTTTTTTTCCTTGTAATGCCCTCTACTGTGCACAGCTGACATGAGAATTAAATGAGTTATAGGCAATTTGTGTTCTCCTGGGGCACCCGGGTTCACAGTCAAGAGAAGGGAGGGGACTATGGGCTAGTAATTCCTGGATCCCTGGGTCCAGTGCAAGGACAGTATGCAGTAGGTACTCAGGGAGTTTTAACTGAACCTAGCAGGAGTGCATGTGTATGCGCATGTACACACGTACACACACACACACACATATACACACGCACTTGTACATACACATACATGCTTGACACTCAGAGCCTGTGGTAGAGATCCATTTCCTTGGTAGGTAGGTGGAGTTTTCCCAGACCCCCCTTTTCTTGTGTGGTACTGGGGATTAAACCCATGGAGCATTCTACCTCTGAGCTATCCCCTAATCCTTCCTATCTTCCTATCTTTCTTTCTATCTGTCTATCTATCTATCTATCTATCTACCTATCCATCTCTCTATCTCTGTTTACTTTCATTTTGAAACAGGGTCTTGCTAAGTTGCCGAGGGCCTCGCTCAGTTGTTGAAGATCTCCTTGAACCCGTGATCCTCCTGTCTCAGCCTCCCCAGTACTGCGATTACAGACATGTGTCTGTGACCACGCCTGGCCTCCCAGACCTTTTTAGTGGAGAGGTAGCTACTCCTGCATCCTGGTTTTTGCAGGCTTCTTGGTTTTCGGGCTCTCTCATTTCTGGCCCCTGGACTTTCGCATGCTTCAGAGCTTGGCTCTGCATCCCAACGTTTTAAAATTGCATTTCTCCCTGTACTCCTTCGTGCCTGTAGTGAGAGATGGGTTTGTGTTGGTTCAGTCCCTCATGTGGATGGGATGAGGAATTATGACCTGAATTGAAATTTTATTTGCTCATGCCCTACCTTGTTTCTCAAAGATTGGAATTCCTTAATAGTATAGAGATGAACAAGAAATGGTTCCTACCCACAGGGACTGCATGACCTCTTCTAGGGGGACGAATAAGCAAATAGCTATGATAAACAATAGGAGAAAGAAATATGTGGTCAGAGAAGGAATCAAGTAAATATATGCAGGGAGACCCAGAGGTGGGCTGAGCGACCTGAGGGATGGGGAAGGGGTTGATGAAGGGGTGGGGGTCTCCACTGTGGCTGGGTAGAAAAGGACTTCAGGGAACCTGGGATGGGAAGGCAGAGAGCACAGCACCAACAGAGGCCCGGAGGTGTGAGCGAGGCATGCCGTGTTCTGGGAATGAGGGGCACTCTGGTGGGGTGCAGGGGAGGCAGTGCAGAAGGGAAGTACTGCACGATGTGGGAAAGGTCACACAGATGCTGGGCCACACTGAAGACTCTGGGGCTGGGATAGGACAGGTATTGGGAGAGACAGCTATGTAATTATGTATTTAATCCTCACAATGATCTAATGTGTTATTCTATTCATGGCAGGGATGGGAAACTTAGACTCTATGAGGGCACAAAACATCCTACCATGAGCAAATTATTATCCCAGACTCAGCCTTTTAAGCAAATAAGCAAGAGCAGGATTTGAACTTAGATCTGCGAACCCTTCCTTGCCTATGGCCATTCCGCCCTGAATGCGCCTAATCTTGTCTGATCTTGGAAGCTAAATAGGGTGGGGCCTGGTTAGGATTGGCTGGGGGATCTGTGAGCCCTAATTCCATGTGACCCCAAGCAAATGACAGCACTGCTAGGAGGCAGTTTAAGGAACTATGAGAGAGTCTTAGGGAACACAAAAGCTAGGTCACAGTATGTAATAATCGTCCAGGTTAGCACTGGAGTAAAGACCATTATTACCCCTTCCCTCACCCCAGCACTGCCATCAAAGAGATAAAAAGGGGCAAAGAAGCCAAATAGAGGCTCACAGTAGAAGAACAGAGGCATACCAATGCAAGGACTATGAGAAAGCTTGGCTGGGTGGGCTGGGCTGAGGCAAGAAGACACCCAGGAAAGCAGATCAAATCCTTCATTCACAATAGAGTCTCAGAATGATCAGAATCGTCTCAGCTCATTTGGCAGAATGAATTGGAGTGCAGACAAAGGAGCCCCAACTTCTGTCCCTGTGCTGGATTGACCGATGGACTCAGTCATTCATACATGCAACATCCAGCCTCCTCCACTCCCAGCACTGAGCATCATGGGGTTGCCAAAGACATCGAAGGTGAGGGACCATGTGTCGAGCACAGAATGTGTTAGGTATTCACACAAAACACCATCCGTTGTTCTGCTGAATGCAGAAGGTGTTGCAATGCCCATTTTCCAGGAGGTACCACTTTCTGAGAGGGCAAGCCATTTGTCCACGGTGGAGCTGGGATTTACACCCAGGTCAGTGCTTCCCTGCTACAACTCCTGCCCTCCAAAAGCTTAACCAGCAGGGCAATGGTAACATTATTGGCCCCAAGGAGGACACTGGAGAGTAAAAGCACTCTCAGTAATTACACCAGAGAGAAGGCATAAGCTTGCATTGCCCCGGGCAAGCTGAGATGTAGGGTCTCCCTACATTAAAGACAAACTCTATTTGCACGGGGCTTTAGAATTCTTCAAAGCACAGTATTGCTTTCAGTCATGCCTCATTGATAAGGCAAAATGAGCAAGTTTCCTGGATCACTGAAGCTTGTCCTTTTACATTGCTAACTTCTAGTGTCTGAGTGGCTCTGAAAGGTACCCTTGGAAACCAAGCAGAGGTGTCTGCCTGAATAAGGAGACTCAACCTCAGCTGCCCCTGCACTGGCCACACTCTCCCTCTGAGCTGGGGAGAGGTCTGGTGGCCAGCAAGTCTCAGGCTCAGAGCCCTGGGCAGGAGATCCATTGCATTTCCCACAGGGGCAATTGTTGCTCTCTAAGCCCTGGGGAGTTTTGGAATCCAGCAGGTTCTGCACTGAGCTTTCTCCGTGGCCTGCTACTTTCAGAGAAACTCAAACCAGCATCAACGTAGGCAGCTACTTAGGACAGCAGAGAAATATCAAACAAGGGAGATGAGAAGGCCTTGGGTGGGGCACCAGGGGGACTCTGAGCTCAGTGACTTGACGCTCTTCAAATCACAGATGCAGACACTGTGATTCAGAGAAGAAAAGTGACTTGCCCAGAGCTGCATGGTAATTAGGGGTACAGATGGGACTGGAAGCCAGGTTTTCTGACTCCTAGGATCCAGTTCATTCTGCTTTGCCTTGATACCCTCATGAGCATCCTCCTCTTCCCTCCTACTCTCCAGCAACACGGGGCCTCAGGCAAGTGCCCAGAATACTTCCCCACCAACTAGTCCCCCCATGCCTCTGCCCCCGCCAGTCGGTCTGCCTGGAATACCCTTTCCAGGAGTGCCTCGCCTGGCAGACTCCTTCCTCATCAAGAGGCAGCAGAGACAACCCATCTGGACGGCCTCACTGGAATTGCTGTGTCTTACTGAGCTCTCTGGGCCTTGTTCCCAGGTTAATTTTTGGTATCTATTATACGGCGAATTTATGCGTGTGTCTCTGCATTTGATTCCAGGCTCCCAGAGGGCAGAGATTCGTTCTCGTTCATCTCTGGAGCCAGTGCAATCCGTGAGCTTTCCATCAATGTTACTATATTGAATTGAAATGTCCTTGCTGGGGAGGGGAGTTAAGATAAGACAGGCCAGTTGGGAAGGGGCAAAGGATGGTGGTTAGGCAGGAGACAGACGTTCCCGGCTGACTTCCTTGTCTTGTGGGGCTGACGGGGGTCCTGCATAGGGAAGGAGTTTAGAACAAGCTTGAGGGTGTAAGGAGAGAGGCAAGGGGGCCTGGCAGCCCCAGAGACCACTCAACCCTGCATCTGCCTGTTAGAATCAGTCTCTGGAAAAGTACCAGTGAATTAAAGCCCAATAAAAAAGTCAATTAAGTCCAAACTCGTTTATGCCTTAAGCTCCCCCAAGCCAGTGAGCCAGAATGCAAGCTGGGCCGATATTTCTCCATTTCCCTCCATGTCCACATTGGTCTCTGGTGAAGCAGCCGTGACACATTTTATTTCAACTATAAATGGGGCAGATAGACTGATAGCAAAGTAATAGCTGCTGGGGGCCTCTGGATCCCATCCAAGAGATTCATGTGATGTCCATGCTCTGACCTTGGGCTCTGATGGGGCGTTGGGGATCTGCATGAGTGTGCTGTTTTCCTTGTGTGTGTGTTTGCATACAGGCACTGGGCGTGTGCGTGCACATAGGTGTGTGTGTGTGTGTGTGTGTGTGTGTGTGCACTGTTGTTGGGTCCATATATAAGTGCAGTTTGTGGATTTGTGTGTTGATCCATTTGTTTATTCCAAACACATTTATTGAACACCTAATATGTGCTGGACACTGTATTTGCCTCTGGGGTTCTTGAGGGGAAAGAGGTAGTTTCAGCTGCTACCCTTGTGGGTTATATAGTCCAGAAGTCTAGAAGAGAAGACAGGAACAAAACAAGTAGTAGCAATAATTGAATGTGATATGAATGCAGGTTTGCACAGAAGCTTGAACATTGGGGTGCATTCATGCGTGGATAGCATGTATGCATATGCATAGCTCACTGTGTGTGTGTGTGTGTGTGTGTGTGTGTGTGTGTGTTGTGTAGGTTAAGTTTCTAGCTGACCCAGGTCCTGTAAAACTTCCTCTAAAAGCAATTGCAGACCAATAATAGCTAATGTGATTTGGTGTGTGTGTGTGTGTGTGTGTGTGTGTGTGTGTGAGAGAGAGAGAGAGAGAGAGAGAGAGAGAGAGAGAGAGAGAGAGAGTTGGGAAAGATGAGAAGAAGGAGCTAAAATTGTCAGGGCACCAGAATCAAAACCAGGGGCAAAATGCCTAAATAGCATGCACCCTTAGCGGCTCCCTTCCCTCTCATTTCCTCTTGAGCTCATATGACACTGCTCACCCTCTGGAACCCTTGGGGGCGGTGGCTGGCCCTCATTGCTGAGTGGATGAAGAGATCTGGGACAAGGATGACGGGGACATAGATTCTATTCCCAGTCCCATTGCTAAGTGGGAAACCCATTGCAAAAGGGGAATATGGAGTCAGGCACCTGGAGCCTGACACTTCCTAGCTGGGCCATATGGGGCAGGTTTTTCAGTCTCTCTGAGTCTCAGTTTCCTGGTGTGTAAAGTGACAGTAATAATACCATCTCTGTCTACCATCACAGGGTTGCAGTGACAGTCTGTGAGCCCTAAAGCATGTAGAGAAAGCAAGAGGTAGCCAATATGGATAGCAGTTATTGTTCTTACGATAGGCAAGCCACATCTCCTGGGGCTTTTCTGAAGCAAGCCATGACTCCGTTCTGCTTGTATAGCATTTTCCAAAGTATTTTCCAGAAGACACTACTTCTAGGAGATGCTTCATCTGTTGGTCAAATCGGTCAGAAGATGCTGAGCTAAACAGAGTTCTAAGAAGCTTATTTCTCTCTTGCAGGACTTCTCAGAGCTTTTAGTAGGTCAGTACACATGGTGACTCACCAAGGAGGGGCAGAGCATGCATTATTTCTATCTCAGATTGGATCCTTCCAGAGGTTAGGACTTAAGGGCAGTGGCATGTTTGGGAGGTGACACCAGGAGACCAGTAGGGGAGCACATCAGTGAGGCAGGGAAGGGCAGCTGACCAATGGGGGCACTCGGGTGAGTTCCTGCTGTGGATGACTGGACTTCTGAGAGGTTGTCAAAAACCACCGCGAGAGCAGGGAGGAAGCTGAGCCCCTATGGCTGGCTCCTGGGTATTATTGGCTTTAGGGCTGCTCCTGGAGGATCAACACCCCAGAACTTCCAGCCTGCCACAGGTGTTTTTGGACAGTGCCTGGTGACAGGAAAAGAGCATGTGGAGGTGACCCAGACAGCTCCCGCAGTGGCTGCCAGGGCTCCCATCTGATTGCGGGTCCACAGGCCTCTCTAGGTAGCACCAGCTGAGATGACACAGTCCAAAATCCCTCCATGGATTAGCCCTAATCCATTTTTCCAATTTTTATCCTTTTCCTCTCTCTTTTACCTTAAAGGATGGGCTGCCTGGATGACTGCAGTGGGAAGGGAGCAAGCCTCAGTAAACACAAACCATCTCTTCCAGCTGGGATTTTCCCAGGACACTAAGAACTGCACACACTTACAAACACACACTCCATACACTTTATGAACAAGGGCCTGGGACAGGACTCCTGCCAGGGCAGAAGCACAGAGCAAGGTAGGGGTTGGAGATCCTGGAGAGAAGTTATCCAAGGTGTCTGCACCAGGAGAGCCAGAATTCTTAATGAGAGAAGTTGAGACTGAGGCTGGTAATGAGAGAAGTTGAGACTGAGGCTGGTAAGTCAGAGCCAAGCTTTAGACACAAAGCGCCAGGTAGGACCTCGAGTAGGTGGAGTTGGGCCCGCAGGTGCTGAGTGGCCCTCTCATGAGCCGCCGACTCAGGGGCCTCCCTGGTGTCTCAAGGGAACCATGCCAGGCTGCACAAAGAGAATGTGAGACAGATGTGAGATAATGCCCTGGGCATTATCTAACTCCAAACACTGATTTATTTATTTATGTATTTATTTATTTATTTATTTATTTATTTTTGGATATAGGGATTGAACCCTACCTCCTCCCAGCTATACCCTCAGCCATTTTTATTTTGAAACAGAGTCTCTCTAGGTTGCTGAGAATCTTGCTAAGTTTCTGAAGTTGGCTTTGAACATGCAATCCTCCTGTCTCAGCCTCCCAGGTACTGCCAAACACTGATTTATTTTTTTGGTTCTGGGGATTGAACTCAGAGGCATTCTACCTCCGAGCTATACCCCCAGCTCTATTTTATTTTTTTTATTTTGAAACGAGGTCTCACTAGGTTGATGAGAATCTCACTATTTGCTGAGGCTGTCCTCAAACCTGCAGTCCTCTTGTCTCAGCCTCCTAAGTACTGGGATTATAGGCATGTGCCACCATACCTGGATAACACTGATTTTAAGTATAAGAAAAACTAAGGACTAGAGAGGTGAAGGGACTTTCTCAATATCACTCCAATTGAAGAGCAGAGCCCAAACCAGAATACATATTTCTTGCACACTAGTGAGAACTTCACTCTGGATTCCTCAACTAAGAGCCTTCCTTCTTGCCAAGAATTTGACCATTATCTCGGTGAAAACAAAAAACCCACACAATTTCCCTCTACTCCCCCGCCTTCAGCCTGGGATGCTGAAGCTCCCTCATTTCCCCTTTCTTCCTACCTGCCTGAATTCTTTGGGGGTCTCCCCACCCCCTCAGGTGTAATAGCATTTTCAAGTTTTAGACATGTCAGCAAGTTTTTTCGGGCAATGCGAGAAAGCATTAATGCAAAGGCCTCCATCTGGGGATTATGTTAATACACTATCCTGAATTGACATTTTAAAATTGCATATTTTAATTAGCTGCCTCTTCTGTCTCCAAGCCCAGGATCAGATAATATTTAGTCAGCGGAGTAGCGGGGTTGTGGGAGAGAGGCCCTCACCCAGGCGGGGAGGAACACAGTTCTGGAAATAGGAATCTTGGGATTCGGTCCCCAGGCTGACCTTGGGCAGGTTGCTTCTCATGTCCAGGCCTCGATTTCCTCATCTGTAGAGCATGGGGTATGACTCGGCAATTGCTCCTTCCTGCTCAATTCATCCAGAACTTCTGACTGCAGGAGTCTGCTCAAAGCTCTTGTCTTCTTCCCAGACTCTTTGCCTTGGGTTCCAGGATTGTGGACAATGTCATCTCTCCCTGACTTTAGGACTCTTTATATGGTGGTGATACACTTTCCCTTGCTTACCTTTTTTTGGAGGGGGGGGGCATCATACTAGGGATTGAACCCAGGGCATTCTACTTCCCAGCCACATCCTCAGCCCTATTTTATTTTATTTTTTATTTTGAAACAGGGTCTCACTAAATTGCTGAGAGTCTTGCTAAGTTGCTGAAGCTGGCTTCAAACCTGTAATCCTCCTCTGTCAGCCTCCCAAGTACTAAGATTACAGGCGTGGGCACCACACCAGCTTTCCTACCTGTTCTTTACCTTCTCCCCCATTGGTATCAGGATGGAGCTGCATTTGTCTCATCCTTCCTTGGATGCCCAAATGAAGGTTTCTTGCAAAATCTTTGAGTCTTTTCTGTCCTTGACTCTGGCCAGTAGGTCATTAATGGAATCCTCCTTGTGCTCATCCATCATTAGTCAGTGACCATTGTGTGAAACACTGTTTTGGGCACAGATTTCCCACAACTGTTTTCTCGATGTCTTCTTCCAGTGACAATCCTGAGCAAGCCTCTAGTCTCTTTCCCCTGTGCTCCCAGAGTCTCCCTGGCCCCCAGACCTACTCCCTTCTGGCTTGTTGCTTACGCTCCCAAAGTCCCCTTCATTGCCAGCAGCAGCTTGTTCTCTCTTGTTCTTCATTGCAGGTCCTGGAGACTGGCCCCTGGTCTCAAGGACCCATCCTCAAACACCCTCCCCATGGGCCATGCCTTGAAGAACCTGTAGACCTCCTTTTCCACTTCCCATGCAGAGTTGAGATTGCATGTTGGAGGAAGTGCAGAACCCAGGGAAGCAGGAGGCAGGAGTGTCAGCCATGGTGGTCTTCCCACAACCAGCTGTCCTGTGTTGGTCCTTTTACTGCCTGGAGACTTAGTCTGCTTTCAAATGGGACAAAGGGTCTGGAACCACAGACCTGCCAGGGTTGTAGCAAGGGTCATATGAGATGACACATGTGCATGCATTTGTAAAGAATGAGACCCTAACAAAGGGTTATCTGGGTGCTTTAACAAATGTCTTCTGCTATTCAGCTGCTTCAGGACTACCTAGGGATGGTGATAAACAGATTGGTGGTGAGGTCCTGTCCTGGCCTTTAAATAAGCCTCTTGGGTGATTCTTAGTGGTCCTGAAGTAGGAGGGCCATTGGCTTATTTTATATCTACCACCCTCATCTTGGACACTTATCTCTCCTTTTAGCTTCCTGGGCCTGGAGCATGCTCTGAATAGGGCCCTGTGCCTACTGTCTGAGCAGCTTCCCTCTTTCCCTAACCCCAGGGTATTTTTGAGTACATTGGGGAGGCACCATGGTATAGTGGAGAAAGCAGGATCTTTAGAATTACACCAGAATTTAAATACCCACTCCACTCCTGATTATCTCTGTGACTTGGGGTAAATTGCCTAACCCCTGATTCTTCATTGTTCTCTCTATAATGGGAATTATAGCAATTATCCCAAGGATTATAGAAAATAAGCTAATATATGTCAAGTAGCTGCCACATTGAACAGGCTCATGAAACACTAGTTCTCTCCACCCAGAGACCTGCTGTGGTTTGTTTAAGGTGGGTGTCACTCCACCTGGTGTGTTTGGACCAAGGTCCCCTGGAGACCTGATTTGGAGAGTCTGGCTGCAGATGCAAGACTTTTGCTGAAATCCCCAGAACCAAAGCCCTGTCCTGAGTAAACCCCTCTGCTCCTGTGCAGGACCAGTAAGGTTTAATTACCTCCCCTGTGGGGTATACATTATTAAACACATGCTGGGTTAGCTGTTCAACTTTGCCAGGGCTGCCCCCCGTGCATGGGGTTCCCCTGAGGCATGTGCTAAGCCTCAGAGACGCTCAGAGAACAAAGACGCTATGAGTGGGGATAGCCTTTGGATGGCAGTTGCAAAACTTGGGCAGAACAGCCTAGGGGCCTCCTGCAGAGCTCCGTTGTAGACTTTTGTGGCGATCTTAGCAACAGATCTGACTTTCAGTTTTTCATCTGCAAAGAGAGATAACCACTGTCTCTCTCTTGGACTAGGGACAGAGCTAGGTCTCTCTCATTAGACTGAAACTATCCTGATAGCAGGGGTTCCTCTCCCATCAGTTTGGCATTCTCTAGGGCAGGGCGAGCACCTCCATTAGGGTGGGACTGTGCTGTCCCCATAATGCTAGGTTTCTATCATCGGACTTAGCTACTCTGCCCCAAGGGTGAAGACTACTGTGGCATTCGTCCTAGGCACTGTCTAGAATGTCTCTTTCTCCCATCCACGAGGGGTTCTGCCCTTTGCTTTGTAAGCAGTAAAAAACCCAGAAGGCAACTAGGTTTCTTTTACAGGTTGTTGGCTTTTAAGTAAAGATAGTTAAAATAATTTATATCCTGCTCAGGGGGGAAACAGGAGAGAGGAAGGAGGGGTAGGTTTTCCTGGCAAGAAAAAGCAGCACAAAATGTTCTGCTAAACGCTCACTCAGCGGCCTCCATGCCTTCAAGTGCAGAGCAAACACTGGTGATTTAAGTCAAACTCCAGGGACAGGTTATCACTTGAGCTATGACTGCAGATTTGACCCACACACTTTGGGGTTGGAGTCAGGCTCCCAGAAGAAAAAGGACAGAGAGGAATCTGGCTCTCAGGACAGGAGTAGGGGGTCTACTAGCTGGAGGTAGCTTCTAGTAGACACAATTCCCAGCTCATGGGCTTTAATTCTTGTTCACTAATTTATATTCTGAGCTGGAGGGCAGAAAGCTGGAGTAGAAGGTAAGGACCTGAGTTTCTCCCTGCTCTGCTATTAACTAACATGTTTCCATGGATAAATCCCTCACTCTCACTAAATCTCAATCTTTAATGACTTGTGTTTTTTCTTAGTGCAGTCTGTAATTACTCTGGGTGTTCATGACATCTGCAAACTTAGGTGGGCATATATAATATCAATGAAGCCATTTTCGGTTTATTACAAGATAAAATACTGTGTTTCTAGACTTTCATGGTGTATATATATATCTATGTGTGCAAATTACTTGACAAGCGTCTCTCTCCTTCATTGGACTGCAAACCCCACAAGGGCAAAACCCAGGAGTATGTTCTCCGCCTCTGCTCTAGTGCTCTGATCAGTGCTGGGTACCTATTGGGAGCTCAATACATGTTAATAAAATGAATTAGTGCCTAAGTGAACGGCAAGGCTTACCTTGGGAATGGAGAGGGTAATGAAAGAAAGCAAGGACTCCAAAAGCAAGCTTTGAGAGAATATGCTCAGATGCCTGGGATACCCAGCTCATTAATGGGGCCCTCCCTGGAGTCTAGGGATAGAATTTCCACCCAGAGGATTCAGTTGGTATAAAAGAGACACAGATAGAGTTAAGAGCCAACATGCCGAGATGAATCCATTCTTATCACCCAGCTTCTTCTGAACATTTATAGCTGCCTTCTCTGCCTTCAAAGCCTAGCTGTATCCTTTCATAGAGGATTAGACTTCTGCCCTGAGAATTTGGACTCACGGCAGGTCAATTCATGCCCAGCCAGAAGTCCTCAGAGATGCAGAGCAGGCTCTCTCTTTGGAGAAGACAGAGAGAACAGAAAGCAAGAGAGGCTGATATGTGACTCTCTTGCTTGGAATGTCCTGTCCCTCCCTAATCCATCTGTCAAGACTCAGTTCAATGACCATGCCCTTTACTCAGGTAGAACTGACCACTTCCTCCTTTGGATCTCAGTGGAAAATAGGTATTATTTTATCATGCATCTTTATATAGTAGCAGTGCTTATTATGTATTTGTTAATGCTGTTGGATTCTTTGACCACTTGGTGTGCCTTGCGGATGGTACATTCCTCCAGCTATTGGTGTGGCCACATCAGTGTGTGGTTCCTCTCTCTCTCCGCATGTGTGCCTCTGACCATGGTCCTGAAGGGTAGGTCAGGTGCCTTTCTAAACCCTGGAATTTGCGTGCTTCCTCATCTTCTTCCACATATAAGCCAAAAAAGCTCAATAAGGGCCTTATGATGGCTGAAAGAAGAATGCATGGAGTCTAGAAGACCCAAAGGAGGAAATGATTAGTTCTACCTGTTTCATGTACCTGCAAAGACTGCCAGACTGAGATAGCAGTGTATGGAGGTTCCTTAGACTTTTGAGCCTTTCCTGGTTTCTGCATGCTGGCCAAACAGGTAAAATTTAGACATCTTCAAATTTAGACATCCCAGGTGGAATATTTAGTGATAGCCATAGGCCGGACTTGGGGTGTGCCAAAGTCTTTTGCATTCTATAATGCTAGGAATTTTCCATTTTGAATAGTATTAATCTCAGTTTGAATAGTATTAATCCATTAAGTAATTTTTACACTCTTTAATAAATTTAAAAATAATCATCAAAGTGCAATTTATTGAACATCTATTATATGGCAGGCAGTGTGAGAGTTGTTTCTGCTTTTCATATATTATCTCTAATCCTCCACATAACCCAGTTATAAAAGCTATGATTGCCCCCATCTTTCAGAGAACAGAGAATGGTCAGATGGCCAAACAACTGGCCCAAAGTAACAGATCCAGTTGAAAGTTATTTCCAGACCATTGGTCTCTATAATTTTTTATTCATCTCCATTACCCAAACTCTTACCAACTTCCTAGCAAAAGAGAAAATAGTTTCCATAGAAACAATAGTGAAATAAGTATTAGTACTTGGATAATATGACTTTACAAAAAATTTCTTAAACTCTAAAATTATACTCCACACCTGGGAACATGTATTAAAAGAAACAATCATAACTATGGAGATGATTTATCCATAAAGAAATGTCCAACAACAGGTGAAGCATTATTTATAATACCAAAAAAGTAGCAACAAGTAATGTCCAACATCAGAAAAAACCATTAAATGTAGTGTAGAATCATCATTCAGTGAAATATACATGACCTATTGTAATATGGTCCCATTAGATGCCCAGTCCCTTCATGTTCCTACAAACTGCTCCCATTTTCTGGAAGTAGACTAGACTGCACTGGCCTTGATTTCTTGGTATAGGTGGTTGGTCCAGGGTAGGAGACTGAACCAATCTCCTGGACCAAGCTAGAACACTCAGTTCCTTTCCTGTAAGTTTTTAGAATGAGTTTGGAAAGAGCCTGGTTACTTTTGAACTTGGAATGTACTGTAACATCATGCATATTTGTGGTCCTATCTTGCTCCTGTGGAGTGAGGGCAGAAGAGGGAGATAGAGATGGAGATGGAAATGGAGATGGAAGAGGAGGAGGAGGAGTTGTTGTTGTTTAAGAGCAGGAAAAATAAAGGTTGAGTGCTGCCTGAATTCCCTATGACACTCCGTCCAATTCTTCTAAGAGTTCAATTGTGCTTGAGAGATACCCTAACATTCTTCCAATAAACTTCTTCTTTGCCCAAGCCAGCTAGAATTGGCTTTCTGTTATGTGCAAACAAGAAAATCCTAATTTAAACAGCAGGGGTTTAATAACCTACGTCATTAGGAAGAAACTCTGGGGAGAGGTGAATGATGTGTAGTTCCAAGGTGGCAAATCTGTAGACCAAAAAGAAGCTGGCTGAAGAAGGAGTCATGACTGCAGAAGAGGTTGTGCCGTGACCCTAGAATTCACAGAGCCTGGGGAATTGGACCACTTACTGCATAGGCATCAATGTGGGCATAACACGAGAGCTTTGGGACATGTGAAGACTCATACCTTCCCAGAAAACTCATCCTCATGCACTTATTAACCAGATAATGCTAAAATACGTTTTTTCCTCTTTCCTTTCCCAGTCCTAGAGAGTATAAACCACTTCCTGCAGTTACTAATCACTGGGCTAACTCATCACCAACCTCTTCTTGTTCCTTCAGCCTTCTAATACATGTATAACAAATTCCCCAGATCCAGTGTCCTCTGTTTGAATTTCTGTGTTTATTATCTGTATTCTGGATGTTACATAACCTGTTTAACTTTTGAGTCCCAATTTCTTTGTCTATAAAAATGGAGGAATCATTAAAACTCATGAAGATGTTGGGAGAATTCAATGACTGGACAGCCAAGTGCCTGGCACACAGTAGGTGCTAATAAATGCTATCTACTTCTCTTCGTCCCAGTACTGAAATACAAATGGTCCTGGACTTATGAGTGGTTTACAACATTTTGACTTTATGATGGTGTAAAGGCTACATGGAGTCAGTAGAAACATACTTCAGATTTTGAATTTGATCTCTGCCTGGGCTAGTGACATGCAGTATGACACTCTCCTGAGATGATGGGCAATAAATAGGAGCAATCTAGCTCTAGCTCCCAGTCACCCACATGATCAGGAGGGTCCACAACTGATAGCCTACAGTTTATTGGACTGTCTTTGCTTTTTAGATGCAGGAATTAAAAAATGACTTGATAGCGCCAACACTTTGATATACAATAGGCTTTGTAATGTAAGTGTTCTGAGCACATCTGAAGTAGGATAGGCTAACCTCTTATGCTTGATAGGTTAGATGTATTAAATACTTTTTAGACTGGAAATATTTTCAACTTAAGAATGGGTTTATTGGGTCATAACCCCATCATATGTCAAGCTTCTATGGAGGATATTTTCCCTACCCCCTTTTTTTGTGGTACTGGGGATTGAATCCAAGGGCATTCTATCTCTGGGATACACCCCCAGCCCTATTTTTTAATTTTACTTTGAAACAGGCTCTCACTAGGTGGGTGAGAGTCTCACTATTTGCTGAGGCTGTCCTCAGCAAACCTGTGATTCTCCTGTCTCAGCCTCCCAAGTACTAGGATTACAAGTATGTACCATCATGCCCAGCTGATTTTGTCCCCTTGATGACCTAGGGAGTTGGCCTCCGGAAATTGGGCCTTGAGAGATTAGAAGCCATGCCCATTGGAGTACCTTGTCTCTGGCCACCGGCATCCCAGAGGCACAGCCCAGAGAGACCCAGAGCCAGGTGGAGATGAAAATATTCAGAAGGAACAGTGCCCTAAAAGCATTCCCTTCACTCTTCTCAGCATCCTCTATCTTAGTCACTTGAGCAGCTTCTAATTTAGTCTCAAAAAATAGTCTTCAGTGGCCCCAGGCATATGCTATATTTTATGACAGAGATGGGTACACAGAGCTCAACTTCCATCCACCTCCTTGGAGTCAGTGACAAATCCTTGGAAGTACCTGAAGTGGGCAAAGAGGAAAAGCTCCCATCTGTGTGACAACTAAATGAATGACTGAATGAATGACTGAACGCACACCTGTGGACACTGAGCTCTGTGGTGCTTTGAAAGCAACATCTTGTCTACTCTTTGCAACAACCCACCTGTCCATATTACAGATAGGACATTACCACTTGGAGAGGCTAGCGAGGTGGTCCACATTCTATAATCAAGGTGGAAGTGTAGGGACTCTGGAACCCACCTGGCTGGCTGCAGGGCTGACAGATGAAGGATGAAGTCTGGACTTTGAATAGGTGACATTCAGCCCATATTTCCGAGACACCAAGCTCCTTGCTGGCTCAGAGCCAAAGAACCAGAACTAGACTATGATAAGAACATTTTCTGAGCAGATTAGGCAGAGAAAAACCCAGTCCATGTCTCTGAAGGCAGGAGAAAACTTCCATGCCAGCAGAAGATTGCAGCGCACCTGTGTCCTCACCTGCTGGACCGTAACTCTAGCTGGCTGGATCCCAAAGAACAGCTGAGGGCTATAGTGGAAGAATGGGAGCAGGAGGAAGTATTTGGAAGGATATAGAAGTCTACATGATAAATGTTGGAGGCCTGAGGGTATCTGGAAGCTCTCATGACTTCATTCATTTTGGGGGATGGGGACCAGCCCACAAGCAAGCCCAGTCTGGGACACCCTCCCATGCTAATGTCAACTGAAGGGCCAAATTGGGTCATTTTATGTGATATTTATTTCTACTTCTTGGTATCTTTCAAAGAACTCCATTCCCCACTCTGAAAACACACCTGCTTGTTTTGGTCCCACACTTGAAGTAGGGTTGGGTAATATGTCGAGTCTGGGTAAGGTTAGGTCACCTGGAGGCTATTATAGGGATGAGACAGATGGAAGGAACATGATTATTTTATCATTGTAGGACATTTGAGGAAATAGAAATACTTTAGAACATATAAAGCAAACAAGCAAAATGAGAGAGAGAGAGAGAGAGAGAGAGAGAGAGAGAGAGAGAGAGAGAGAGAGAGAGGATTTAAAAAGCAAGTAAGAAGCTAGGCGTGGTGGTGCACACTTGTAATCCCAGCATTTGGGAGGCTGAGACTGGAGGATCCGGGTTCGAGGCCAGCCTCAGCTACCTAGTGAGACCCTCCGTAACTTAGTGAGACCCTGTTTCAAAATAAAGAATAAAAAATAGGGCTGAGGGTATAGCTTGGAGGTAAAATGCCCCTGAGTTCAATCCCCAGTACCGCAAAAAAAAAAAAAAAAAGGCAAGTAAGAGAAAGAATTCAGTGGAAGCCAATATTTGAGATGAGTTAGTAAGTGCACATGAGTTATGAACTCAGATTTCAATTTTCTGGTGGCTACATCTGAAAAGAAAAACAACTCCTCTTGCTCTCTTGCTTGATAAAAGACATCATACAGCCGCTGTTTAAATCTGGAAAGACAGGTGGGCTGATGTGGGTCTACTGAATAGAAGCAACCGCAGCTCTGATAACACTAATATACACCTCTGTTCAGGCCAGAGGAAGTGCTGTGTTCTTTAGCAAGTTTCAACTAACTGTCATTTTTTTCACAGTTAATGAGACACAGCAGGATTGTCCTAGGGAAATTGTGGCGTAGCAGCCCAGAGGAGGAAAAATAATCTTTCTGTTGTTTCTACCATAGGTTTTAATTGAGGGAGGCTCTGCTAATGATTTTTCTAATGAGCAAGAATGACCTCACACTACAGCGAAATCCGGGGCCAGTGCCAACTTAGCTGGCAGGCAGGGGAAGGAAGGGGGCTGAGATTTATTGAGCACGGTATATCTATCAACACTCTCAAATGCCCATGATGAGCCTGTGGACCCAAATCCACCTCCGACTCATGGACTTGCCTCTATTGGAGATGCCTGCCTTGGACGCTGGTTTCCACCATGGACTGGAGGATTGAGGTGTAGTGCTCTCTGTGTCCACTGGGAGTCCTGTAATGTCCAAGGTGGGGGAACTTTGGAGGTCAAGGAGGACACTCCACTGCACTGAACAGGTGGGCAGATTGAGGCGTGGAGAGGGACGGAGATGAAAACAGAGCAAAGCTTCCAACCTAGGGTAAACAAAATCTGGCATAATTGGGCTGTGGAGTAAGACTAACACTTGTCAGTAGATGCTATGCACAGTTAACACGGTGCCCACACACCTGCTGTGTCAGTTCACCTGTCCTGCAGGTGAGCAGGGAGATAGTCAGACATCAAGTTTGTAGAGAACTTCATACTGTGCAAAAGAAAAATCACTGACATGTGTCACATACTCCCCATGTTAGCCAGGACAACAATTATTATTCCCATTCAATGGATAAGTAAATTGGGGTCCAGAAAAGAGAAAATAACTGTCCAAGGTCACCCCAAAAGTGCCAAATCTAGGACTGAAATCAAAGTCCCTTGACTTCAGAGTTAGACTGTTTGATCTTGCCAGGCTGTGCTTCACATAGATATTGGGCTTGGCTACAGGAAGTGCAAATATCCACAGATCATTCCCAGGGTATACCGACTAAGATCCTAGGGTGAGGTTAAACTACCTGGGTTCAAACCCCAGTTTTGTCACTTCCAGGGTAGTGTGCCTAACCTCACTACATTGTAGTGTTCTTATCTATAAAATGCAGATCGTAAGAGTAACTTTGTACTGTTTTATTGTGGAAATTAAGTGACCAAGTCAGAAAGCATTCAGATGAATGTCCTGCTCAGCCCTCCAGCAATATCAGCTAACAGTATTTTTATTATAAAAATAATAATAAAAGATAAAATAAAAATTCATGTCTCTCCTGACATTTCAGTTTCAGATTGCTATTTTGTTTTGTAGGAAAATGGAAAATATAGAAACATAAAGGAGAAAATAAAAACGCACTATAATCACAACACATGATGATAATCATAGTCTTTTGATATTTTTCCATCTTTTTTTTTCTAAGCACATATAGAGCTATATACAGTCAGCCATCTGTGCCTGCAGGTTCCATACCCATGGATTCAATCAACTGTGGATCAAAAATATCAGAAAAAAATGGCATCTGTATTGAACATATACACTTTCTTTGTCATTATTTCTTAAGAAATACAGCATAACATGATTTTCACAGTGTTTATATTGATTAGGTATTATAAGTAAGCTAGAGATGATTTAAAGTATATGGGAGAATGGTGGAGGTTCTGTGCACATACTATGCCATTTTATTTTACACAAGGGACTTGAGCATGTGCAGACTTTGGTATCTTGGGCATCCTGGAAACAATTCCCCATGGATACTGAGGGATGATTGGACTTTCATACACTTTTATACATTCTTTTTTTTAAATTAAATTTCACATTGAAACATGGGCATTTTCCTATGTCACTAAATAGCTTTTAAAAATGTAACTTAGCCATTACAAAATTATGCTGTTTTATAGAGGAGCCATAATTTATGTACCCATCACGTATAATGGTTGCGTACAATTGGCTATTCCGTCATCCTTGAATGAAGAGGTTATATCTGATGCACTGCCGTCTCCCTGACACTAGCACAGTACCTCATAGTAGGTGCTTAATAAATATTCAGATAAATGAAAGTTCTCTCTCTCTCTTTTTGTTGAGCAGCAATGGGACTCAAACTCAAGGTCTCGCACATACTCTGCAAGCACTCTGAGCTATATCCCGAGCCCTTTTTCATATTCATTAATTCATTCATCCATTGCAATACAGGAAATTGAACCTGGGGGCATCCTACTACTGAGCTATACTCCCAGACTATATTTTGAGGTAGAGTCTTGCTAAGTTGCCCAAACTGTCTTCAAACTTGTGATCCTCCTGCCTCAGCCTCTGGAGTAGCTATAATTATAGGCATGTATCACCATACCTGGCTGAGAGCTCATGTTTTGATAGGTGTTTCCAGAGAAATTGTACTGATTTATATTCCTATTACCATTGTATGACTCTCACTGCAATTCCAGAAGCATTTACTTAAAAAAACAAAAACAACTTTGTCAATGTGCTAAGCAAAATGTGGGGTCCCTTTGTTTCAATTATTTATTTGATTAGTAGTGAGGTTGAAAGTTTATTCATATTTTATTAGCCACCTGTATTGTATTTCCTCCCTCTTTCCCTTCTTTTCTTTTCTTCTTCCTTACCAACTTCTTTGGGAAGCACCGCTTTTGAAGGAACAGGCACCAGCCCAGCTACCCTGATGACATTTCCTTGGATTCCTTCACATTGCCAGATAATCCACAAGGTTCATACAAATGAATTGGGTGCTCATTGATTATTTTAGGGTAATTGCATTAATAAGTCCAGATACTCGTTAATTTTGAGAAAGTTGTGACAGCTCTCAACTCCTAATGTGTTTCTCACTCAAGTTGAGGTGCCGACAGTTGACATACAGCTTCCCTGACATTTCGGCTTCACGCTGCCATTTTGTTTTCCTGTAACTCCATGCACACCTTATTAAAGTTCAATTATGGCTTGGAGGAAGCTTCGTCTAAGGCATTAGCATCCAGGTAATTACTGAGAAGTGACAGCAATTGAAGAAAAATGGATTTTAATTCCTATCATGACAACAGATTCCTCCTACCACCTGCCCATACAGGTGCATATTTCTTTGGCATGATGCCCTACCTGCTGTTCAGGGAATCACAAGGAGAATCACGGAACATTCCAGAATGCGAAGGGGCAGGCTATTGACTCTCTTGCCTCCAAGTGGATGTCCCAGTCCTCCTGGAAAGATATTGTTCATCCTCTTCTTGGAATATGTTTGGAAACTGCGGCCTCATTTCTACCAACAATCATGTCTTCTGGGGCCTTCTTATTTATGAACAAGGAGTTCTTTCTTTAATCAGAGTGATGAAGTCACCCTTGCTTTAATGTCACCGCTTACTCCAAAGTGACCTTAGAAAGTCCTCTTGTGAATTTCTCATTTCTAGAATAATGGTCTGGAGTAATGATTCTGTGTCAAGTTATAATTCTAAAGCCCAACATGTGGGCTGCTTAATGAATGTCGGTTTCCTTTCCTGCTATGGTGTGTGTGTGTGTGTGTGTGTGTGTAGTATTGGTGAACCCAGGGCATTCAACCTCCGAGCTACACCCCCAGTGCTTTTTATTTTTTGTTTTTGAAACTGTGTCTTGCTAGGTTGCTGAGAGTCTCCCTGTATGCTGTGGCTGTCCTCGAATCTGTGATTCTTCTTGTCTCAGTCTCCTAAGTACCAGGATGATGGGTGTGTGCCACCACGCCCAGCTGCAATGTCTTTTATTTCAATTGGAGGAGTGAGGGAGGACCAATATTAATTAAGGATCTATCAATTCATGCCATCTCATCTGGGACTTCTCGTGTATTACAGACTTTATGGACTTCCCCTTTACTTGGTGCTCATGCAATCATGTACAGTAGATCCCATTGCCACCTTTATTGTACAGATGAGGGAGCTTCAGTTCAGAGAGGCTCAAGGTCATGCAGACACCCTCTGGTGCACTTGCTCTTGTTACTGTCCAGTGCAGCACTACTTGGTCGTTCCAGGCATCATGGGCTGGGTCTAGGGGAGGGAGCACTAAGAACCATGAGAAGCCTGCCCTTCAGCAAGGAGTTCAGATGGCTCCACGAAGGTGCTGGTGCTGCAAGGCCATGCACACTATGTTGGGGGCTTCAGAGCTGGCTGAGATCCCTGCAGACTGAGGCAGTGGAAGAGGCTTCAAGGAGGAGGCAGGTCTGAGTTTGGTCTCAAAGGATGAACTGATTCATATAAATAGTAAAGCAAAGGGTGAGGAAGGGAAGGTAGAAAAGACAGTGCTGAGGAAGGCCGCCAGGGTCAGGTTAAGGGGGTTCGACTTACTCTTTTTTTGGGTGTGTGGTATTGAGGACCAAACTCAGGGGTGTCTGCATCTGAGCTACACCCCCAGCCCTGGTTTTATTTTTTATTTTGAAACAAGGTCTCACTAAGTTGCAGAGAGCCTCACTAAGTTGCTGAGGTTGGTCTTGAACCCGTGAGCCTCTTGTCTCAGCCTCCCAAGTGGATTTATTCTTGAGATAGTTTCCCACAGGGAGCTACAGAGCACTGACCCCAGGGAAAGCCTGGCAGGAAAGAATGAGACAGCACTCTCTACATGCTGCCACCTCCCCCAGGGAGTTTCAGTGCACATTAGCATGTTATAGGATCTCAGCACTTGTGTGGATGTAGAATGTATCAATGACCACTGGCTAATTAGAAAATTACACAGGGATGGGGGGAGTCTAGGGAATGGATTTTGTGTGTGTGTGTGTGTGTGTGTGTGTGTGTGTGTGTGTGTGTGTTACTGGGGATTGAACCCAGGGGCATTCTACCTCCGAGCTACAGCCCCTGTCCTATTTTTATTCTTTGTTTTGAAACAGGGTCTCACTAAGTTGCAGAGGGCCTCACTAAGTAGCTGAGGCTGGCCCTGAACCTGGATCCTCTGGTCTCAGCCTCCCAAGTACTGGGATTATAAGCGTGTGCCACCATGCCCGGCTTACCTTGGAATTTTTTTTTTTTTTTGAGTGCCCACTATGATCTAGTTAGTCTTGATTGGTTGGGAGAAAGGATTATGTGTGTGGACTTCTTGAACATGGTCATGGTAGGTTTTAATTTTCTGGGTTTTTTTTGTTTTTGTTTTTGTTTTTTTTTGTGTGTGTGTGTGTGTGTGGTACTGGGGATGAAACCTGGGGCATTCTACCTCCGAGTTATAGCCCCAGTCCTATTTTTTATTCTTTATTTTGAAACAGGGTTTCACTAAGTTGTGTAGGGCCTCACTAAGCAGCTGAGGCTGGCAGCGAACCCAGATCCTCCAGTTTCAGCCTCCCAAATGCTGGGATTAAAAGCATGTGCCACCACGCCCGGCTAATTTTCTGTTTTGATAACAGTTTTTGCAGGGTTTATACTTTCACAACTCGGGTGAGGTATAGCCCCTAGATCATGTGGTTGATTTTCTTCCTGCGGTGGATACTCATGCCCTCCTCCAACTCTTTCCAGGGAAAGACGGGTCTGTTGCCATGGCTGGGAGTCTGTCTGCAGAGGCCTCTGGTGTCAGCACCTTTAGGGATTTCCTGGGCTGGCGAGAAGATCCTTGCCTCTCCCACTGACTCTGAAGGACTGGCGAGTCCTTAGCTCCTGGGGGTTTGGCCAAGACTATTGTTGGGTCTACATGATTGCTTGTATTATCTCCCTCCACCCTGTCCCGTTTCTGTCCCCTCTGGTCCACAAGTGTGAATTGCAAGGGTGCACCTTCATGAACATCCTGCACTGAGTTCCCCCTCAGGGTCTGTTTCCCAGGAGCCAGGGTGACCAGGCATCGCAGTCTGCCTGAGATATATGGGATCAAGATGGTCTGTATAAACCAGGACCTAAGAGCAAAACCCAACCCAGACGATGTAATTCTATATACTTATTTGATGTAATTCTTTCACAGTGATGATTCCTCCCCCCCCCCTTTTTTTTTACTGTATAAAAAGTTAGTAGAAGAGATGGGTACATGCCTGTAATCCTAGTACTTGGGAGGCTGAGACAGGAGAATTGCAGGTTCGAGATCAGCCTCAGCAACTTAGTAAGACCCTCAGCAACTTAGCAAGACATTGTTTCAAAATAAAAAATAAAATAGGGCTGGGTATATAGCTTGGAGGTAGAATACACCCTGGGTTTAACCTCCAGTAACAACAACAACAAAAAGTTTGTAGAGAGACATGTGTCATATTTCCCTTAATTATTCCTTAACAATCTCGTGACAGTCTGGGGGAGGTAGGTGTTACTATCTCTATGGGAAAATTAGGACTCTGAGAAGTTAAGAAACTTTCCCCAGGCCACACAACCCAGTAGCCCTGCAGGATTCAGGGATTCAAACTGAGGCCGGCTGAGTCCAATCCCGGCGCTCCACCCACCAGCCCTCTTTGGTTTTAAGATGCTCACTTTCCAAACAGAGCTGCAGGTAACCATGGAGGCAGAGAGGTGTGCCTACAGAATCCCAAACGTGCTTGGAGCTTTTTGAAAAATAAAATTGCACTCTATTCAATGCCTTCCTTCCCATGTGTAGGCCTAGTTCTAAGCATCTGAACTTTCTGCTAATTACTGTCACATTAATTAAAAAATAAATCCCCTTTAATTTCATAACAGGTGGTTTGTGAGGCTGGAAGAGAAGTTGAAACTTGTGTGTAATTACTGTGTGGCTTATTTGCATTTCTAATTGCTTCGGAGGACACGGAGGGCCAGGCTGCCAGTCTCCCGGCTGTCTTTCACCTCCGCCGGCTGTGCCGAGCTGTTGGCGGTGGTAGCGGTGTCTTTCCTCCAAGCACCACCTGTGAGGACAGCAGCTCCAGCTAGAGTCCCTCGACTTCCGAGCAACTTGGCGAGCTGCAGGGCCTGCCAGGGTTTAGTGTGAAAGGCCTGAGACTTATCAAGGAACCAGTGCCCAACCCACGCCTAGCATTTGTGGGTGCCCAATAAATGTTGGCTGATCCTGACTAACCCTTGCCTTGCTTTTCTAACCCAAGCAGCATCTGGGCACCCTGCGGGCTGGCAGCACTGGGTCCCAAGGCAGGGGCCCTGGGATCAGCCCCACAGGTGTGTCTGAGAAGCCACTTGTAAATGGCAGGCTGGTGCAGAGTCCATTTCCCCTTCTGCCTGCTGAACCACTGCTGTTAGTTGTCAGAGGGCTCCTAACAATTCTGACTTGAGTTTCTTTGGCTATTTCTGCCTCTGCAAATCTTTCTAATAAGGATCTCACTAGCCACAAAGTACTACTTCTGTGCACTGGAAGCCCTTTCCCTTAAGGCTCCAGTGTAAGGTGCTAGAAAGACCCTATGCGTTGGAGACAGACTGGATTTGAGTCCTGGCTCTCTCACTTAGCACTTAAGAGACCCTAGAGAAGTCACTTAACCTCACAGCTTTTTAAATCTGTGCAATGAACAGAAGCATAACTTGGATCTGAGTTTTTCAGACTTGGCTACACGTGGAATCAGCTGGAGAGTTTTTAAAGATTGCACGTGCGTGGCTTGGGCTGCACCTAGAGCTCATTAAACCTGCAGGTTACAGGTGCTAGGGTGCAAGGGGCTGCTGAGACATCATATTAAAAAGATACTCCAGTGGTTCTGTTTGCAGCCAGGGCTGGGAAGCACTGTATAAGCCCCTCAAGGCCCCAAGCAAATGCTGTTTCTAACCCTCCCCTTCTTTCTTCTTTTGCCCTGGGGAATGGAGCCTGGCCACAGTGGGCCTGGAAGAGTTGGAGGTCCCAACCAGACTACAGAGACTGAGATCTACCTGGAGAGGGCAGGGTAGGGGCTACAATTAGGTCATGAGATGGACATTTGGTCAAGGCAGAAAACAATCCCCACAAGTCCCCTTCTCAGTGCCCATTTTCCTGGCCAAAAAAAAAAAAAAAGAAGGTTCATTATCTCTGTGGTTTGTCCAACTCTAGACACCCTCCAAGCAAGCCAGCAAAAGACAGGCTGTGACAACAAAGGACCAAGAATGAGACCACTGAGGAAATGTCACCAAGTTTCATTCAGGCCGGCCTGACATTCATGATTTCTTTGATCTCATCACAACTCTGAGAGGCACCATGGTGCTCATTTCTCAGGTAAAGAAACTGAGGTTCTTTGGGGTGAAATAACCGACTATGTATC
>PVLC010015871.1:0-36480 GCA_004027655.1 Graphiurus murinus
ATTTTTTTTTTTTTTTTTTGCGGTACTGAGGATTGAACCCAGAGGCATTCTACCTCTGATCTACACCCCCAGCCCTATTTTTTTTATTCTTTATTTTGAAACAGGGTCTCACTAAGTTGCAGAGTACTTCACTAGGTAGCTGAGGCTGGCCGCGACTCCGGATCCTCCGGTCTCAGTGTCCCAAATGTTGGGATTACAAGTGTGCGCCACCACGCCCAGTTTAGAACAAAATTTTTTATGCCTTATTTAATGTGTCATTTGGGATCTTCTGAAGAAACAGAAATAACACCAGTATTTTGAGTAGAGGAGATCAACATAAAGAATTAATGACAAATAAAAGGTACTTTTATATATATATATATATATCTTACTTTTATATGTATATATATCTTAATTGATGTATATATACAAATAAATATATATCTTCATTGAGTAGAAAAGAACTTTTCTTTAATACTATAATTTTTTATTTTGTTTTATTTTATTTTATTTTTTATTGTTATTGGGGATTGAACCTAAGAGCTCTCCACCTCGGAGCTAGATTCCCAGCCTTTTTTTATTTTTTCTTTCAAACAGGGGCTTACTAAATTACTGAAGAGATTCTTGAACCTGTGAGCCCCCTGTCGCAGCCTCCCCAGTGCTAGGACTATAGGCACGCGCCACCGCGGTAGCTTTAATAGTTCCTTTGAAACAGATTCTGCCACCAGGCGCCGTGGCGCGCACCTATGTTTCCAGTACTCGGAATGCTGAAACAGGAGGGTTCGAGACCCACATCACCCTGTTTCCGCCTCCCGACTACAGGTGCGCGCGGCGCGCCTGTCTTCCTTTTTCTTTTGAAAAGGCTGAGACAGGGGGATACCAGGTTCAAACCTGTGATGTCTGTCTCAGCCTCACAAATAGTGGGATTGCATGAGCGTGCCACTGCACCAGGCTTGATTCGTTATTTTGAAGCAAGGTTTTGTGCCCAGCGCCGTGGCACTAACCTATATTCCCAATACTTGCGAGGCTGAGACAGGGAGATCTGCGCGTTTGAGGCCAGCATGTTAACTTAGCGCTACTCTGTTTCAAAATAAAAGATAAACAGGGCTGGGGTTATAGCTCAGAGGCAGAACGCCCTGGGTTCAACCCCCCAGTACCATCTTGTTCTCAAGTACTCCCACGCTAGCCTTGAACTTCTTTCCATGCTCCTCCCAAATGATGGAATTTACAGGCATGCTCCACCTGCCTGGCTTTATGCCTTTTGTGTGTGTGTGGTGATGAGGATTGAATGGGGTTACACCCTTAGGCCTTTATTTTACTCTAAATTTTTTGGCAAAATGTAATTAATTATATATCGTATGAGATTCTTTTTTTTTTTTTTTTTTTTTCTCGGTACTGGGGATTGAACTCAGGGGCGTTCTACCTCTGAGCTATATCCCCAGCCCTATTTTATTTTTATTATTATTTATTTTGAAACCGAGTCTCACTAAAGTTGCGGAGTGCCTCACTAGGTAGCTGAGGCTGGTCTCGAACCCGAATCCTCCAGTCTCAGCCTCCCGAATGCTGGGATTACAAGCGTGCACCACCACACCCGGCTTCGTATGAGATTCTAAGTGATACATTCAGATATGCTCACAACATGACATCTCTGGGTATGCTTTTCTCCTAACCCCATCTTCCTACCCCCCTCTTCCCTTCCCTTACATGTTGATAAGCTTGGTAATGATGCCTTCATATATGAACATAATATTATAAACATAATATTTGGCCCGTTTCCTTTCTCAAGGCTCCTTCCTCTCTTCCTCCCTCCCCCATCCCTTTCTACTATTCTTCTGGACTCCAAGCCAAGCACAGTGGCACAAACCTACAATCCCAGTACTTGGGAGGCTGAGTCAGGAGAATCCTAGGTTCAAGGTTAGCCTCAGCAACTTAACGAGACCCTCAGCAACTTAGCAAGATCCTATTTCAAATTAAAAAAAAATAAAGTCTTGAGGGGGGGTAGCTCAAAGGTAGAGTGCCCCGGGTTCAATTCCCAATACCAATACAAAACAAAACAAAAAGAATTGTCACCTTCACATATATACTGGCCCCATAATATTGTTAATAATTATAAACTTGATAATGAAATGGTTTGCAAAACAAAGGATTTTGTGTCATCATGGTCTTTTAGTATGGTAGTGAGAACTTCCATTAATTAGTTAGGGTACCACAGATTCAGTCATTCAATAGGTTGGAAAAGATTTATTATTCATCCACTTTTTAGATTTTGTCTCCTGTATGACTCCTAAATAAATAATTCATAATATTTAACCAGTTAAACATGCCAGTGGGTTTTGGACTAATCAAAGTAATCATTTTTATTTGTATTAGAAAGAAAGGAAGCAAGATTCCTTGTATTTTTATATTCTACATGTTATGCTTAATTTGAATTAGAATACATTTTCCAATTTGGCAACTCCTTTGTTTATAATTTGAACAGCAACGATAATAGTAGCATCAGACTCTATTACAATTACTTTGTGGACGTAAGAAAAGAAATAACCACTTAACGCATTGTAATTACATCAGCATTATTAAATCCTCTACGTATGTTTTTAAATGTCAAAATCCTAACATTAATTACCTTTATGCACTGAAGCATGAAATGGCTTCAAAGTCCTTAGCTAAACAAAGATTGTGACTAAATTAGTAAGGGTAAAGACATAAAACATAAGGTTTAGGGTTAAACATCACTTTCTTATACAGAAACCCATGACCAGAATAGAAAAAAGTCTAATCGACATTATTGATCTGTAAGACATCTAATAAATAAATGTAAGGAAATTTGCCCATTTCTCAGGTATTATTACTTTTAAACAAAAAAGGATAAACTCTTTAGTTCATACACAAAACTTATTAACTGGGGTGACAATGCCTGAAGAAAGTCTAAGGAATTTTTAAACATATCTGATATATATGACATATATTATGACAGATACATATGACTTCATTATACATATATACATATAAAACCAATTTTCAAATAGCTTCAAATGTTATATATTATATTACATTATAGATATACTATATACTATATAGAGAGAGAGAAAGAGAGAGAGAGAAGACCCTCATCCTCCGGTCTCAGCCTCCCAAATGCTGGGATTACAAGCATGCGCCACCATGCCCGGCTAAAAGGAGCTTCTTAACAGTAGAAAAATACAACAAAAAAAGTGAAATTTGAACTACACCTAAAGAAGATCCAAAAAGCGGACTTAGGAGGGCAAGGGAACTCGCTACAGCCCTGCGCCCGGCGCCACGACCCCATACCCTGCACAGCGGTGGATCGGCGCCACGCAGAAGAATTAGGCGGTGGAAGGAGCAGCGGGGATGAGCCAGACGCTGTGAGCAGCAAACTACACGGGGACACAGCTAACAGCCCAGGCATGGCATTGGCCCCGGGTCTCCACGCCCTAACCAGGTGGGGATCGCCGCACCACTTACAGTGAACAGAACTCCTGGGACAGTCAGCGGAAGCTCCAGGGGGTCAGCGTCTACATTCCGCCCCAAAGATGGAACAGTGAGCAACGGTGGAATGGAGCCTGAACAGGACAGCCACGAATCCAGCTTCTTGACGGAAGGAAGAGAAGGAATACTGGAAATGTGACCGCGAACTGGGAGAGGGGAGCCGGCGCGCACCGGGAAATGGCGGCCGCCATCTTTGCCTCCAGCCCCTCCCACCAACTTCCTGCCAGCTACCCAGACCATCATTGTCCGATTGCGCCCCCAGCCATCAGGAATGGAACAGGCTGAGCAGCAGGGAGCAGTAAGTTGGGCTACGCATCGGGACTGCCAGGATGTGGGGTTCACAAAACAAAGGATAGACTCAGCCATCTGCCCTGCTAGAGCCTAGACAGGGCCAGAAGGGTGGAGGAACCCAGTGCACACAGGGTATCTGGAAAGGCCTGGCATTTAAACTGCTAAAGCAAAAAGTAGAGACAGAGATGCAGCCAGACCCAGTGGAGAGTCCAGAGACATAAGCTAACAATGGGAAATTCTCTGCCTGCACTGACAGAGCAAATTACAAAAAAAAAAAAAAAAACGCCAAAGACACACGTGAAAATTTAAGCTCAGTACTTACAAACTAGCAGAGTGTTGGTTTTAGTGTCTGTTTGCTATTTGTAGATTTTGGTTTTATTTATTTTTTCTTCTCTTTTGGTGTTAAGTTTTATCTGTCTATACTCTGTTATCATTTTGTATTGCCTTGATTTATTTATGTTTGTTTGGATGAATACTTGCTTTGTTATCTATTGCTTAGGTCATTGAACCCCCTCCTTTCCCCTTTTACAAGCTACCCCCCATATTCCTCTCTGCTACACTTTACCTCCTCTCTTTACTTTTCCTCTTTTTCCTGTCGCATATCAATATCTACCATCTCTAATCTTTACCTCCTTCTTTACCCTATCCCTGCATCTATGATGGTGACCTCTCACCCAAACTTTATCTCTGAACACACCCTGTCACACCTAAACCCCAACTACAGAGATTGGACAAGAAAACTTGCAATAATAGCAAAGATATAAATCGAAGAACAGGGGAACCATAGGAAGGAAAAATAACAAAGAAACAATGAGCCACCACAACCCCTCAATAACAGATCTCACCAACCCAGAATGGCAGAGACTACCAGAAGAACAATTCAGATCTTTAATACTAGGAACAATACAGGATTTTCAGAAAGAATGTAGGCAGAGCTTTAAAGAAATAAAGGAAGACATAAAGGAACAAATAAACAGAGAATTCAAAGACCTAAAAAGAAACCAAAGAGAAGCATTGAAGGAAGTAAAAGATGAAATAATCGAAATGAAGGCATCAATTCAAATCATAAACAGCAAATTAGATCACATGGAAAATAGAATATCACTCTTAGAGGATGACCAAAATAAAAATGAATCTATAGTACATAACTTAGAAAAAAAAATTACGACAGTATGAATTGGACATGGAAGAGATCTGGGCCAATTTTAAAAGAGCCAACCTAAGAATAATAGGCATAGAAGAGGGATTAGAAGTTGAAACTTATGGAATAAACAATCTCTTCAAAGAAATAATAACAGAGAATATTCCAAACATAGAAAGAGAAGTCGACACACAGGTTCAGGAAACATACAGAACTCCCTCAAGACAAGACCAAAGAAGAGGTTCACCACGCCACATAGTAATCAAATTGACCAATGTAGAGGCAAAGGAGAGAATCTTAAAGGCAACAAAAGTAAAAGGCCAAGTGACATTTAGAGGCAAACCAATTAGAATTATTCCAGACCTCCTGAATCAAGTCATGAAAGCCAGGAGAGGATGGAGTAACATATTCCAAACTCTGAAAGAAAATAACTTGCAGCCAAGATTCTCATACCCAGCAAAACTCTCTCTTAAAATCGACGGGGATATAAAAACCTTCCACAACAAACAGAAACTGAAGGAAGTTTTGTCTTCCAAACCAGCACTAGGGAAACTACTTAAAGAGATTAACTACAAAGAAGAACTAACCAGTAAACGTCAGAACCAGAGAAACAATAATTTCCAGGAAGCAAACAGCTAAGCAAAGAAGAACAAACACTACTACAAACAGAGTCAAAACTCAAAATGTTAGGAATTAAAAATCATCTCTCAATAATCAAACTGAATATAAATGGTCTCAACTCCCCAATAAAAAGGCATAGGGTGGCAAAATAGATTAAAACCCAGAATCCATCTATATGCTCCCTGCAAGAAACACACCTTACAAGCAAAGATTCCCACAAACTAAAGGAGAAGGGCTAGAGTAAGGTAATCCATGCCAATGGAACTCGGAGACAAGCAGGAATAGCAACCATGATATCAGATAAACTAGACTTCAAGCTCAAGCTTACCAGAAGAGACAAAGCAGGTCATTTTTTACTAGTAAAAGGAACAATCCAGCAAGAGGAAATAACAATTATCAACATCTATGCCCCAAACATAGGTGCAGCCACTTTCATAAAACAAACTCTGTATGATATAAAGACACACATAGATCCCAATACATTAATACTGGGAAACTTCAATACTCCTCTCACATCTCTAGACTGATCTGCTAAACAAAAGGTCAGTAGAGATGCCTCAGACCTAAAGGATACCATAAACCAAATGGACCTATTAGACACATATAGACTCTTCCACCCAACTACAACTGAATTCACATTTTTCTCAACTGCTCATGGAACCTTCTCCAAAATAGACCACATTCTCGGCCACAAAGCGAGCACTGGCAAATTCAAAAAATGCAACATAATTTCCTGCATCTTCTCAGACCACAATGGAGTGAAACTAGAAATAAACTCCAGGAAGACCCAAAGTAACCGAGTAAGCGCATGGAGACTGAACACCACACTGCTGAATGAAGAGTGGGTCATAGAAGAAGTAAGAGGAGAAATTTAAAAATTCCTAGAAACCAATGAAAACGGAGATACAACACATCAAAACCTCTGGGACACCCTGAAGGCAGTACTAAGAGGGAAATTTATAGCACTGAGTGCCCACATAAGGAGAACAGAAAACCACCAATTAAATAACCTAATGACACAGCTCAAAGCCCTCAAAAAACAAGAACAATCTAGCCCCAAAGCCAGGAGAAGACAGGAAATCATGAAAATCAGAGCAGAAATGAATGAATTAGAGAATAAAAAAACAATACAGAAGATCAACAAAACTAAAGGCTGGTTCCTTGAAAAAATAAACAAGATAGATAAACCATTGGCCAATCTGACCAAAAGAAAGAGAGAAGCAACCCAAATTACCAAAATAAGAGATGAAAAGGGGGATATTACCACCAACAGTATGGAAATACAGAAGATAGTCAGAAACTATTTTGAAAAGCTGTACTCCAACAAAATGGAAGATCTAGAAGAAATTGACAACTTCCTAGACACATACAGCCTCCCTAAATTGAGTCAAGAAGATATCAAAAAGTTAAACCGACCAATAACAATCAAAGAAATAGAAACAGCAATAAAGAGTTTATCATCAAACGAAAGCCCAGGACCAGATGGTTTTCCAAGTGAATTTTATAAAACATTTTTAGAAGAGCTAATCCCAATACTCCTCAACCTATTCCGTGAAATAGAAAGAAAGGGGACCCTTCCAAACACATTCTATGAAGCCAACATCACACTAATACCAAAACCAAATAAAGACAGCTCAAGAAAAGAAAACTATAGGCCTATATCATTGATGAATTTAGATGCAAAACTGCTAAACAAGATACTAGCAATGCGCATTCAAAACCACATCAAGAAAATTATACACCATGACCAATCGTGTTCATCCCAGGGATGCAAGGCTGGTTCAACATTTGAAAAACAATACACGTAATTCACCACATAAACAGAATCAAAGACAAAAATCACATGATCATCTCAATTGACGCTGAAAAAGCCTTTGACAAGATCCAACACCCATTCATGCTAAAAACACTACAGAGAATTGGAATAGAAGGAACATACCTCAAAACTATAGAGGCAATATACAATAGGCCTACAGCCAGCATCATATTAAATGGAGAAAAACTGCAAGAGTTCCCACTAAAGACAGGAACAAGACAAGGATGTCCATTATCACCTCTTCTGCTTAATATAGTACTTGAGACTCTAGCCAGAGCAATAAGGCAAGAGAAGGAAATCAAAGGGGTAAAAATAAGGAAAGAAGAACTAAAACTATCCCTTTTTGCAGACGACATGATACTATACTTAGAAGACCCAACAAACTTAACCAAAAAACTTATAGAACTGATCAACAAATTCAGTAAGGTGTCTGAATATAAAATCAATCTTAAAAAATCAGAAGCCTTTCTATATGCCAACCATAAATCAACCGAAAAAGAAATCCAGAAAGCAATTCCACTCACAATAGCACCCTGAAAAATAAAATACTTAGGGATAAACTTAACCAAGGAGATTAAAGACCTCTATAAGGAAAATTACAGATAGCTGAAGAAAGAAATCGATGAAGACCTTAGAAGATGGAAGGACCTCCCATGCTCTTGGATAGGCAGAATAAATATCATCAAAATGGCCATCCTCCCAAAACTGATCTACAAATTCAATGCAATACCCATGAAATTGCCAAGGATGCTCCTCACAGACATAGAAAAATCAGTCCTTAAATTGATCTGGAAAAACAAAAAGCCCAGGATAGCCAAAGTAGTCCTTAGCAATAAAAATCATGCAGGAGGCATCACAATACCTGACTTTAAACTCTACTACAAAGCCACAATAATAAAAGCAGCATGGTATTGGCACAAAAACAGACACATAGACCAATGGAGCAGAAGAGAAGACTCAGAAACAGACCCACAGACTTACAGTCAACTGATTTTTGACAAAGGAGCCAAAAGTGTACACTGGAAAAAAGATAGCCTCTTTAACAAATGGTGTTGGCAAAACTGGTTAACCATATGCAGGAAAATGGAAATAAACCCCACTTTCTCACCCTGCACAAGAGTCAACTCAAGGTGGATCAAGGACCTTGAAGTCAGAACAGAGACCTTGCAGCTACTTGAAGAGGGCATAGGATCAACGCTTGAACACATAGGCCCAGGTAAAAACTTTTTCAACAAGACTCCAAAAGCACGGGCAGCTCAAAGGAGGATCAATACATGGGACTGCATTAAACTGAAGAGCTTCTGCACAGCAAAGGAAACTATCAAGAACCTCAACAGAGAGCCTACAGAGTGGGAGAAAATTTTTGCCCAATTACACTTCAGATAGAGCTCTAATATCTAGGATATACAAAGAACTCAAGAAAATTGCAACTAAGAAAGCAAATAACCCAATCAAAAAATGGGCAAAGGATCTAAATAGACACTTCACAAAAGAAGAAATACAAATGGGCAATAAATGTATGAGGAAATGTTCCACATCATTGGCAATCAGGGAGATGCAAATCAAAACTACCCTGAGATTTCACCTAACTCCAGTCAGAATGGCAATCATAAAAAACATGAACAGCAACACCTGCTGGCGAGGGTGTGGAGAAGTGGGAACCCTAATGCATTGTTGGTGGGATTGCAAACTTGTGCATACACTGTGGAAAACAGTATGGAGGACCCTCAGACGAATGGGTGTGAACCTACCATATGACCCAGCAATATCACTACTGGGTATATACCCAAAAGAATGGAAACCAAACTATCAGACCGATGCATGTGTATCTATGTTTATAGCTGCTCAATTCACAATAGCCAAACTATGGAAGCAGCCAAGATGTCCATTCACAGATGAATGGATTACAAAACTATGTGATATGTACACAATGGAATTTTACTCAGCCATAAAGAAGAACAAAATCATGTTCTTTGCAGGGAAATGGATGCAACTGGAAAACATTATGCTAAGTGAGATTAGCCAGTCACAAAGAGTAAAGAAGCGTATGTTCTCCCTAATATTTGGATGCTAGGGAGAAGATGGGGCATAGGAGGGCCTCCAAATGAAAAGGAGAGATCCTCGATAAGCAAAGAAGTTGATTTAACTGTAGAGGAGGCACAGGACAGAGGGACACCCTAAGGCACATGATGTACTTACACAATCATATCAAGGTCACTCACTGAACTGAACCTGAGGGGGAGGGAGGGCGAGGGAGCGGGGTGGGAACTGGGGAAGGGGTCAAATGAAAATTGTGTGCAAATATGTTGTTAACAACTTGTACTTAACAAAGATGTATGCTGTATGCTATATTGCACGAATTACTACAATAAAAAAAAAGGGCAGTCTGCTCGAGTTTTTAACACTGACAAGATCCCGCCCCTTGTTGCCCTGATTGGTGGGGGCCTTCTTCACAACTTTGCATGATTGGCTATTTTCTAAGACAGGCAGGAGTTCTGGAACAAAGTTTAAATTACACCTCTACAATGTTTCGCTTATTCCTAGGACAGGCAGGAGTTTTGAAGCAAAGTATAAGATTCTGGAAGATTCTGGTCAACCAAAGGTTATATGAGCTAAAATGGCTGACAGTCTGGAAGATTTCCATCAACCAACGGTTATATAAGCTAAAGTGGCTGCTATCTAACCACTTGACAGAAAAGATTTTATACTTCTTACGAATTCAAGTCAGTGAAGGACTTTAAGAACTAATTTGTGTCTTCCACAGTTTGAGAGACGCTGTATATATCTGACTTTTACCTCAAAACCTAAAGGGCAACAGATAGCTAGGGAGAACACAGCATGTTAGAACAAGAAATACATAGCTGAGTTAGACTGCCTATACTCTCAACATTTACCAAAGCAAAATCTCTTTCCTTTCAAGAGAGGAAAGAGAGAGAGCATGTGCAAGCTGTCAAGGGTTTTATCTTACATCCTGTCCAAAGGAGTAGCTAGAGGAGTGACAAGCCTTAGTAGAAAGAAGCTACAGAGGAAGCAGATATCTGGAGCCTGGAAAAGGACATGTACGACTAGAAGGAATATAGAAATAGTTACATGAGAGAGATCCTAAGAGATTAGGATGAGAATGTATGAAAGAAGTTCCCCAAGTAATCTGTGAAAGCACTTCCAAGAAAAAGAGTCAACTTTATTTTTTTTTGTTTTTTTTTTTTTTTTGGTGGTACTGGGGATTGAACTCAGGGGCATTCTACCTCCGAGCTACACCCCCAGCCCCATTTTTTATTCTTTATTTTGAAACCGAGTCTCACTAAGTTGCGGAGTGCCTCACTAGGTAGCTGAGGCTGGTCTCGAACCCGGATCCTCCGGTCTCAGCCTCCCGAATGCTGGGATTACAAGCGTGCGCCACCACGCCCGGCTAGAGTCAACTTTAAACAACTGTCATGGCCAGAGAAAACAAGATTGGCATCAGTCAGACAAAAACTCTTCTGCTCGGCTTACCTTGTCCTCCTTGATGTCTCCTAGACTGTGGGTGTTTGAAAATGTAGGCAGGAAGATATGGAAGTAGGAATCAAAGTGCAAGGGACAGGGGGCTAGAGATTGCTGTCCCACTGCAGGCAGTTTACCTTGGGAAAGTGCAGACTGGGGAAAACAGCTAATTAACTTTCAGAGATTCTAAATAAGTAATCAATGAGCTTCCCCTCTCTTCAAGAAACCAGTGGATAGAAATCAGGGGTTCAGTGAAATAGAATGGGGAAAAGGTTGCATATTTATTTTCATTAGCATTTACCTGAAATTTAGCTTCTCCTTTACTAATTATAATGCAGTAGCACTGGAGGTACATGTGCAGAAAAGAGTTTACATAGTAGGTTTGAGACTACTGTCCTTAGAGTGGCCTGTTTGCAAAGCTGGCTTTTGCCTGACATCAGGGAATCTAATTCTGGAGTGTTTTCCCCCTTCTCTGACTCATAAGGGTGAGTTGCAGTACTAGACAATGCAAACATGGTGCTTCACTGAGCACCTGCTTTCTTTCTGTGTGTTTGGGATTTTGATACATGCTAGGTAAAGAGTACCTACATGGCCAACTTCAATAAAAGCCCCAAACTCTAAATCTCAAAAGGTCTTCCCTGGGCAATACTATCACACATGCACGCACGCACATTGCTGAGCTTTAATTGCTAGGAGAAGAGCACACCTTGTTCCATCCCTCATGAGAGGGAAAACATGAGGAGACCTGCACATGAATTTCTCCAGATTCTGCCTGTGTCCTTTTCCCTATAGGATCCAGCAATATCTGTACTACATCTCTGTAATCAAGCTTATGGAGTGCTGTGGCACGGTTTAGCAAATATCTGAATGTGAAGGTAGTCTTGGAGATTAACTTATACAGTGGTGGCAGTAGTGGGGTCTGCTAGAATGACCCCAACCCACTGAAATATAGCTACCATATTATTTGTGGGAAAGAAAAATAGAGGGGTAGGGGATGATAAAACCCTCGGACGTGGGTGACTATGGAGTATGCCATAGTAGGAAACAGCAGCTGGACTGTTAGAGGTACAAGTTACCTGTGGAATTTGAAAACATTCTTTCCCAGGAGATTTGGCTCTCTGGATGTCCCATATGTCTTTGGCCATGTAGTGTTGGCTCTGCTAAAGTGCAGTGAGAGGAGCCCCTCTCCCCCCACCATGGTGGTGCATATTTATAATCCCAGTACTTGGGAGGCTGAGACAGGAGGATTGCAGGCCAGCCTTACCGATTTAGTAAGGCCCTCAGCAATTTAGTGAGACTTTGTTTCAAAATAAAAAATAAAAAGGGCTGGGAGTATAGCTCTTAGGTAGAATACCCCTGGAAATAATCTCCAGTAACATACACACACATATACACACAGAGAAAAAAAAAAAAAAACAACTATAGTGCAGGGGTGGGGAAATAGCATAATTCAGGTGATGACTTTTCTTTTTCCTGGTTCTTCCTGCCACTCCCCCTCTCCTACCCCTGCAGGAGGAGACAAGGCCCAAACATTACATACAATGGCTTTTGGTTGAGCCAAATACCATAATATTTAGTTTGTAATTGCTTTTTCCTCCATGTAGGAGGAAAAAAGTTCAAATTTGTTCCCAGAGTTGGAGTAAGGCATTAGATAAAGGGCAGGGGAAAAGAAAGGGGGAAAAAACCACTATAGCCCTTTCTTTAGCCAAGTACTGCTGCAGTGCCCTTCCCCTCCCCTCCATTCCAGCTGGCTTCTTCCCACAGCTGTGATGAAAACCCTGTAAATAGCAATGTCCAGCTAGGGACTCTAATATATAATCTTGTAATGAGAAGAGAAAGGGATTTTTTTCTTTTTTTAATATATTTTTATTGGTATGTTGTGATTATACATCATAGTGAGGTTCAAAAGGATCCAAACATACATGCACACAGCACATGGTGTGTTTACCTCTGGATCCCACCCTACTCCCCCCTCCCCATACATGTTAGTGAGATTGGTAGTGATACCTTCATATATAGACAGAGCATTATTCGAACAAATTTTTTCATCAATTCTCTCCCCCCGCCCCACTCCCTCTCGGAATCTTCTTCCACTACCCTACTGGTCTCTCTCCTCATTTAACTAAAGTCCAAGAAAAGGAATTTTAAATCACAGGTTTGCATTTGTGGCTATGGCATCTGAATGTATGATGAAGTTTGATGTGAAATGTTATGTGTTTATAATTTAGCCAGACCCTGTCTCAAAATAAAAAAATAAAAAGGTCTCAGGGTATAACTCCAATACCAAAAAAAAAAGTTATATGCTTATAATCTCATAATGGCTGATGGAGTCATCTCAATCAAGGAATGTGGCAAAGAAAATATGTTCATGAGACACTGCTCCCTGCTGATGGATTGGAATTGAAATTCTTGGTATTGGAAACAAGGCTCTATAACTATTATTATTCTTATGTGTGTGGTGCTGGGGATTGAGCACCACACACACAAGAATAATCCAGGGATGTTATACCTCTGAGCTACATCCCCAGCCCCATTTTATTTTTTATTTTGAAACAGGGTCTTGCTAAGTTCCTCAGGCCAGCCTCAAACCTGGGATCATTCTGTCTCAGCCTCCCAAGTACTGGGATTAGAGGAGTACGCCACTGAGCCCAGTTTATAACTGATTATTTTTCCCTATAATTTTGTCTATTGGAGCCTCTGGAAAAAAGGAGCCAAACTCCAAATGTAGATAAACTTTTAGAGCTTTATTTATTTTATTTGTTTTTTTTTAATTTTTTTGCAGTACTGGGAATTGAACCCAGGGGCATTCTACCTCTGAGCTACACCCCCTAGCCCTATTTTTTATTCTTTATTTTGAAACAGGGTCTCACTAAGTAGGTGAGGCTTGCTACAAACCCGGATCCTCTGGTCTCAGCCTCCCAAGTACTAGGATTACAAGCGTGTGTCACCAAGCCCAGCTAACTTTTGGAGTTTTAAAAAGTGAGTTTCTTGGCTGGGCATAATAGCACACAGCTGTAATCGCAGTACTTGGGAAGCTGAGACAGGAGGATCACAGGCTTGAGACCATCCCCAGCAATTTAACGAGGCCCTCAGTAACTTAGCAAGACCCTGTTTCAAAATTAAAAATAAATAAAAAAGGCTAGGGATGTAGCTTGGAGGTAGAATGTCCCATGAGTTCAATCCCAAGTACCAAAACTAACTAATTAGCTAACTAACTAAATAAATAATTAAATAAATAAATTTTAAAATTTAAAGTGTGTTTCTTGTGAAGTTTTTCCTTTGCTCATTTGTTTTTGCTAATTGGCTCTTGTGAAGTCAGATTTCTGACCCTTCAGGACAATGATTTTTTCTGGCCTGACATGCATATTTTTATATGAGCCCATTTGGACAATCTGGACTAACAGGGTAAAAAGTGCTTAGGAAAACCTTGCTAATCACTTGGCCCTATAATGTCTCTGCTTTGCTGCTGCTCAAGAAAGGCCTCTGGCTCTTTTGGAACATGGGATTCACAGATACTAATTTCCTGGACTTGACTCTCAACAGAAATTTGATACTGTCTGCTATGGGTTCTTCATCAGGAGCTATGCTGACCCAAAATAGGCACAGGTTCAATAAACTGAACTCAGTCTTTGGACTGCAGGAAATGGAAGACACCCATCTGTGTGTTTATAAGCCATGAAACATTAAGGATGCTGCCTGGACAATTTGGGTCACTTGTAGATTGCTGTAGGGAAAGGAGTTGTCCTTTAATGGGACTATTTTAAATGGAACTGCTGACAGATTCTGTATTTCTGATACAAGAGCCTGGTTACATTCCCAACTTTTGATTCTTGCTGAAAGCTACAGTTTGGATCACGGCTTACCACAGGGGATGTGATACCTCTGCCCACTCCTAGTACTGCCACTAACTTGGGTTCCACTTCCAGATTCATTTCAGTTTGCAACAATGGACTCACAGTCTGACTTCGATTCCTTCCCATTTTTCCTACTGCACTCAGCAAGGCAGTTTGATCTTTCAATGCAGATGTCCCCAGAAAGGAATTCATCTTTTCTAGGTTGCCTACTGGGTCAAGACAAAAGGCATGAGGAGGGAGTTATAATCACATCTTGGAAAAATATCAAAAAATCAGGAATTAACCCTGACAATTTCCTGAATGTGATGTGTTGTACTAAAATGCTACTTGGTGAAAAGTGCTTTCGTCTCTCTTGCACACAATCCTTCCAGGCAAAAAGTTGGGAGTGTAAAAAAAATTATTGAGAAAATTTGTAGTTAAGATTATCGAATGGAACATGTTGATTTTGTAATAATCAAGAAAAACACAGCACAGAGGGAAGATCAGGGAAGGGAATAGGACATTGATGAGTTTTTAGAAACCTTTTATGGAAGCTTTCCCTCTTTTTAAAGAAAAACTTTTTCATGGTGCTGCCTTTGCAAGTTCCTGTGAGCACTTTAGATTTTGACAGACTGCAGAGCCTGGGTGGCACATGACAGCCAGACTCTGAGAAGGTCCCGTAGAACACCCTCAGATACCCTGCACACTCGCCAAGATGACAAACTAGTACCACTGACTGAATAGTTTGGGACTGACATCCACAGGCAGCCCCCCTGGAACCAAAGAGGGAACTGAATTCCTTAAAATGAAGGGAGCAATCTGAGCTAGGAGGAACACAGTGGGAGGCCAACACATATCTGCATATCCTGTTTGGGGTGCCCTAACATCCTCACCTCTTTGGCTGGGGAGGAGGAACATGAGCCTTGGGGAGAGGTTGTACTTTTATGTGCATGGGAGGGGGGGTAATAGGGATTGAACCCAGGGGTGCTCTACTACTGAGCTACATCCCCAGCCCTTTTTCTATTCTATTTTGAAACAGGGTTTCACTAAATTGCAGTGGATCTTGCTAAATTGTTCAGACTGGCCTGGAAACTGTGACCCCCCCATCTCAGCCTCCCAAGTACTGGGATTACAGGTCTGAGTCACTGTGCCCAGCTCAGAGATTCTATTTGTGTTGTGCCTTATCACAGTACTGCCTTAGCCCTGCAAGCTGTTCAGGTCAGCTTCAACTTACTGGCAAGAGCGCTACTGGATACAAGCAAAAAGAATCATAAAAAACTGATGAAGGAAGCCACCTGGCTGCTTAAGTGAGACCTTTATGGTTAATGGGATTTGTTTTAACAGACTCAGGATAAGGACCCTAAAATGGCATAAGTGAAATCAGTACTGCTGGTTGGTCTCACCTTGCTGTATGGGTCATACTGATAATTCATCTTAAAACTACCTTGTCCAAGCCAGGCGTGGTGGCGCACACTTGTAATCCCAGTACTTGAGAGGCTGAGACAGCAGGATCATTGGTTTGCAGCCAGCCTCAGTAACTTAGTGAGACTGTTTCATCATAAAAGAATAAAACAGGTCTGGGGGTATAGCTCAGAGTTAGAATGTCCATCTCCAGTACAAAAAAAAAAAAAAAAAAAAAGATATCTTGTCCAAGGGCTGAAAGTGTGGACTGTGTAGAAAAGAGTTAACATAGCAGGTCTGAGACTGCGATCCTTAGAATGGTGAACTTCCAAGGTAGGTCCTCTGCTGATACCTGGGATCTTCATGTAGGAAGTGCTCTTCTCCCCTTCCCTAACTCATATGGATAATTCACTGTGCTAGACAGTAAACATGGTGGCTCATACTGAGCACCTGCTTTCTTTCTGTGTGTTTGGAATTTTCATACATTCTAGGTAGAGTTTGATCCCCAATAGTACAACAAATAAATATTTAATATTGTTCTTTGTGTGTGTTGTACTGGGGATTGAACCTAGGGACATTCTACCTTCAAGCTACAACCCCAGATTGATATTATTTTTATTTTGAAACAGGGTCTCGCTAAGTTGCTGAAGTTGATCTCAAACTTGTAATCCTCCTCTCTCTCAGCCTCCCAAGTACTGAGATTATGGATGTGTACCACCACACCCAGCTTAATATTATTCTTTAATATAGTTCATTTCTTCTGTATTGCTGTTTTATTTGGTACATTACTCTGAGAGCCCGATCCTGAGATATCCATAGGATTCACCAGATTGCCAAAGGGGATTGCATAATAGAAAGTTTAAGACACCTTGAAATGGGTTGTTATTCTGGACTAGATTTGCTAATTACTACCAGGAGATTTATTGCCTTTAAGTAAATGGACATGTATGGCTCTAAATTTGATCTGGGAAAAAGGAAGAACTAGTGTTACGGATTATATTTAAAGGGGAAGCAGAAGCCAACAATAAAGTCATTTTTAAATATTACGCTGTGCTTGTTTAATATGACAGGAAAACATGAGGTCTGTCTTCAGTTTTATAATGATGGTATGCTTTCTGAAACTGTGGCCCCTCTTTATAGAATGTAAATTTCTCTTAGAATTTTAGTTTTAATCAATAACTGTATACAGAGAAAAATACTAAATTTAAAAATGTATTTCACTATCAGGTGGCTTTCTGATTATAGACTACTTCTTGATTTCAGTTGAGTTGCGAAGACAGTCTTCCACCCAGCTGATAAAAGTGGGAATGAAGATAGAGCAAAGTCATCTCTCATTTACACTGGTGTGCTATAACTATAAGTGTCATGAGGTTACTTATGAGCATACTCTTTGCTTATACTTTCCAGGTTTTAATCATTTTGAAGCCTTACTTAAAACTTGATGAAAGTTGTTTCTTCAGCTTAATATCTTAACATTTATTAAAACTTAATATTACAAATTAAATTTGAGCAGGTTCAATGGAGAGAGTGGCTAAATTTGTGTATATGGCCTATTAGAATAGTACCCTGCTCTTTCCTTAAAGATGTACAGAGGCATGTCACCTGTTAGCAAATGTTTTCCTTCACATTGACAACAGTATGGAACAGAGGATTTTTACACTCTCTAACTAAAGTATTTCTTTAATTGAATACAAAAATACTATGAATATAAAAATAACAAGAAAATTTATTATCGCAACATTTGACAATCTTCTGCCTTTAGCTTTCTCCTTCCTTTGAGGTGAACTGCACCTGTGTGGCCCACGTGTCTTCATAACTTCGCACAGAGCATTTCCAGCATCATATCATCCATGCTCACTGTGCCAATGATGGGCTTGAAGAAGAGTTCAGCAATGACGTTGGCATCGATGAATCTCAGCATGAAAAGGGCACTATTCAGTTCTGCAAATCTGGTCTGATACTCCCTGTGTGTCATCCTGATGTGATCACTGAGGATCTGCTGAGCTCCCCGCTTAAGTCCCTCGATGTAATTCACGCACTGCAGGCCCGGCAGGTCTACAGGGAGAGAAATATCTTTGTTATAGTTTGTCATATGGAGACCTTTGGTAGCTTTAAAAATATATCCTTTTCTGTCTCTTTCCCACTAAACAAGTGCTTAAGCTTTCTGGTTAAAAGGTTTTTCTAGAGCAAGGACAAGCCAGTTCTAAGTTTTCAGAAGTAACATCATGTAATTATTTTTATTTCATATTCATTAGGTTTGTATATATACACTTAAGAAATGCTGGCTATAAAAGACCAAATAATGTTGAGTGGATATAAAAATATTTTGCTATGAATTTCGCTATCATGTACAATTACAATCCACCAAAAAAGTTTAAAAAGTTAAGTAACACTGACTGTGAACCAACAAAGGCACATTTAATGATAATAGAATATAGTGTAATGAATCACCAATCCAGTTTGCTTTCTATATAAATATGTGCACTTTGCCTTTTATCTATGAGAGACAAATTATTGTATAATGATAAGAAGTTTTGTCAGATGACAGGTATTTTGCTATTCTTCTTCAAAATTTCCCACCATTAATTATACTGTTTGTTCAGCCAATTGTGGTAAATTTCACAACCAAATGGTAGCTCACATGTTTCATTTTAATTATTTGCCTGCATGACAATGTTATTCTAGAGGCCCATAGTTTAAAAGTTAATGCTGACTATTTAGCTCACTGTATCATGATTTATGTATTGGGAAAAGTTTTTTTAAAAATTGTGATTCCAATGAATGCTCCAAAAGGCTTTCTTAAAAAATAAAATAAAATGAGAAGTTTTTGAAAGCATCCTCTTATATTCATTAAGATTTAAATGTTATTGGTGAATACAATTATTTTCTTTCCCTTTTCTACAAAATTCAGCAGAAAATATTTTAAACCATGCAAATCATAGTAGCAGAATCAGTGTTCTTTAAGAAAAAGAATGGTAATAGACAAGAGGCACTCCTGTTACAGGTAAATATCAAATCTGATAAAGAAAATAAGAACAAAATAAAACAACACTTCTAATCCATATTCTAATTCTGATTACCCCCTATCCACACATTAACATCCCTTCCCACTTAGCTTGCTCAGTACTCAGGCTTGAGATCCTATTTTATTGCATATATATTCCATTAATGAAGTTCCTCTGAGTCTACATCCAGGGCTTGTGAAAACTTTATTCAGTGAACTCTGTATTCTATTTCTCTGCTTTCACCACCACATCCCTCCTCCACACCTCCTTCCCAAAGTAGCTTTTTAAAAAATTGTCTTCAAAGTCAGAAAAGAGAAAAGGCAGATGGACTTCAGTTTTCTTATCTTTTATTTATCACCTTATGTTTAAAACCACGTATATATGCTTATATATATGTTTAAACTGATATGCCTATTCAAATAAATGTGTGTGTGTGTCTGTGTGTGTGTGTGCGCGCGCGCGCGCGCGCGCGCGTGTATTGGGGTTTAAACATAAAGACAAGGAAATACAAAAGGATAAACAGCAAAAAGAGGCCACACACTTAAGGAAGTGAGACAAAGCAGTCAGGGAAATGGGGACACTATTGGAATGTAAATTTCTGGAAGCAAAGGCCCACTCACACTCTTTGTATCCCAAAGAGGGTGAGAAAACTGCTTTCCAAAAGTCCTCAGGAATCACCTGGGGCACTAACTGTGAAGGCAGATTTGATTTGCAGATCCTGAGCCAGAGATACTGAATTAGAATCTCTAGTGGAGAAGCCTGAAAGAAGTTTAAGCCCCATCCCCAACACACCAGCACTTCTTGAAGCACACCAATTTGGAAAACAGTAATATAAGCTAAAGGGGGTCCTATTATAGTCATGGGAATGAGTTGAGGTCCCTAGGTCATGAAACATAGGTGTGAATGAAATTTTATCCCAGCAAATACGCTTTTAAAATGCTAGGCAGAGAGCAGGGACATAACCAGAGACTCCCAGTGCCGGGGCGAAAGGTGTAGAAGGAGCATTATAAAAAAACTGCTCCAACTCAAGCTGCCTGGAGACATCCTTCCCACTTGGTGATTCTTCTGGAAGGGCACTGGTTAAAGATGATTCTCCTGGAAGGACAAACCCAGGACCAGGTACCATGTGGGACAGAGTGTCCAGCACCCATCAGAAAGCCTGAAAATGTGGTGTGGCCGACATGCCATTGGGCCCAGAAGACAGGGCACCTAGGTGCTACAACACACCAGTCATTTACTGGGGGAAAATTCACCAGGGACTCAGTCCCTACACTCTGTTAGAAGGGTCAAGAGGAGAGTTGATCAGGAGATCACTAAGGTCTCTTCTAGTTCTAAAATGCAATTCTCCTGTTCTCCCTTCCTACTTTGTCTTTTTCCTACCCCCTTGCCAATTTGATGTTCACAGGAACACGGAGGAAGAGAGAGGCCAGTGGCTTAGGACCATACAAATGGTCGGTCATTCAGGGGCAGATTCCTGAAATAACTAATTCCAGTGTCCTGACAGTATCCCCATAGGGTCCTTAACACAAATTTCCTTTCTTGCCAGACTTAATAGACTTCTGCCAACTAAAAGGTTTGAGTAAATTTCAGAACGGGATTTCAGAAAAAGATGTTGCAGAATTTGCAGTGAGCCAAAACTTTTTCTAAAGCTTCGCTACAAAATTTAAACGAAAACCAGAGAAGAAGGAATTGCCCATGCCTCATGAAAGCAAAAACTTTTCTGTAGCGACTGAAATATGGAAAGAAGCAAGTACACATCTCAAGATAAAAAACCCTCTCTCCTCCCGCTGAGTTTCTAGTAGCAGCTCACCCACTAGAAGTGGATCTCCGAGCCCGCCCCACCAGAATCTACTGAGTCGCGATTCTGCTCCAGTGCTCTGACACACCCTGCTACCACTGCCAACTTGTCAGTGCGTGCGCCCTGGGGTAGGCACTACTCAACATTTTCCTGAGCTGGGAAAGGCCAGCGGTCAAGGCCAGCCCGCGCCCTTACCAGGGTTAAAGAGCACGGTTCCCTTGAGGTAGGCGAACTCCTTGGTACTAATATCCAGACTCCAGCACTTGGCAAGGAAGCTCTTCATGGCTTGAAGCGCAGCAGCAGAGGGCAACAGCCCAGTCTCCCGCGAGGGTGCCAAATGTGACCGCATTGTGGACAGGGGTGGTGGCTGGTGGCCTTCGGGCTCCCGGCGCGCGGTGGTGAGGATCCTCTGCAGTATAGTGGGCTCTGGGGTCTCCACGGTCTCGAAGTACAGGCGGTCCTGGGCGAGCTCGAGCATAAGTAGGGGCGCCCAGCAACTGCGCACCAACAGTAGCTGCTGATCTAGGGGCAGAATCTGGAAGCAGGGCAAGTACTTAACGAAGTGTAGTGTCCTCAACAGGCCAGTGGAGGCTGCCTCACAGATCACCTGTGGACTCTTGAGGGCCACCGGCTGCTGTGCGCCACACCAGGTGACCCACCAGGGGGCCTCCGGCTGCGCCTCAGGAGCGGCGTGTGCTCCGCTTGCGTTCCTGGGCACGCTGTAAAGGATGCTGCTCTGCTGCTGCTGTCGTTGCTGCTGATGGTGGTCTGAACCGTAAAAGTAGTTGCGGTACTGGAACGACGTGGCCCATGCGCCAGGCAGCCCCTCTCGGACCCTCAGCCTCTCCGAAAAGTCTGAGAGCTCCCACCCGGTGCCTCTGGGCGGTGCCTCGGCCGCTTCCGGAGCCACGTGCGTTTGCTTTGCACTCATGAGCAAGCTGTATAAGATGCTGCCCTGCCTTGGGTGGTCATCCCCACAAAAGCAGCAGCGGTACTGGAGCGCCACGGCTCGCCCGCACGGCGGCCCCTCTCCGTCCACGCGGAAGTCAGTCCAGCAAAAGCAGCCCCCGCACGGAGTCCCCGGCTGCGCTTTGGACGCCTCGAGAGCCGCGTGCGTTTGCTTTGCGCTCGTAAGCATGTTGTAGAGGATGCTGCCCTGTCGCGGGTGGTCATCACCGCAAAAACAGCAGCGGTACAGGAGTGTCGTGGTCCGCCCACCTGGCGGCCCCTCTCCGTCCACCCGGAGGTCAGTCGCGCAAAAGCAGCCCAGGCACGGAGCCCCCATCAGCGCCTTGGGTGCTGCTTGCGTTTGCTTCGCACTCATAAGCATGTTATAGAGGATGCTGCCCTGCCACTGGCGGTCCTCACCCGCCATGGCCCGCGGCGTCCGCAGCCCGTTCTGCCCAGTGGCCGCCTCACGGGACTTATTTATACTGAGGCGCACGCAAGCGCGTCCGCCTCCTCCGCGGGGCGAGGGCGCAGAGGGGGGCGGCGCTGAGCTCCCGACTGTTTGCCGGTGACCTCGGAGGTTCAAAGGTGCAAATACTGCTTAGAAGCTGGAAATAGAAGATGAGGAGCCGCATGGGAGCTCCTGGATACTTCCCTCCTTCCTTCCTTTCCCCTTTCTCTTGCCTTTGGAAGACAGGAGCTGCAGAGCCCCAGGAGCAGAGAGTTGGGGGCACTGTTCCAACTCTTTCCAAGGAACCCTCCTGTTACTGGGAACTCGGGATGCCTAAAAATCTATTTCTATGCCATCTTTGTAAACATTCACTGAAAGATCACACTTTATGTGGCATGTATTTTGCATTGGGATAGGGAAGTCTCATTTTCTGAAATCTTGAAAAATAGACCACAAACCAATAGTATGAACATTTTATAGGAATGCCCAAACTCAAGCGCCAGCCAGACTAATCTGAATGTTAAGACCCCAGGCGATTCACATGCACTGGTCCACGTATGCTATCATAAATGCTCAGTTTAATTCAATTAGGTTAGAGAGAAATTAGTAAACAAAACAGACTTTAAATGAGGGGAGATACTAGTAGAATAGTGGAAGGGGACTTTGAAAGGGGGTGGGGAGGTGAAAGGGGAGACTTAATGAAGGAAACATATAATGTTATGTTCGTATATGAAGTTATCACTGAATTTCAGTATTATCTACGGGGAGGAGGAGGGACTGGGGTGGGATCTGGAAGGAAACACACCAAGTGCTGTGTACATGTGTTTCTATCACTCTGAACCTCATTATGGTGTAACATTACAATGCACCAAAAAAATTTTTTTTACACACACCCACTGTCCTATATCCTGTGTTAGGGAACTGGGTGGCAACCAGGATGTAAAAGTGGCTAAAACTTGGGAATATAACAATCATGAGATTGTTACAGTGAGAAGGCATTACATTGGTGAGCATATAATTCACATTTCTGCTCCCACCCTAATAATGATAGCAACACACATCAGAAAGCCTGAATCCTCATCTTCATTTGCCACCCAGCCTCCTTTCTCTAGTTCCACACAGGCACTGAGATCAATGGGTTTCCCCATACTACTATGTTTCTCTTGCGTAACTAGCTGTTTCTTTTACCAACCTGCCACTTAACTTCAAGATCATAGCACATAGGTCTTCAAATTCTTCATCTCTAAAATGTCAGAAATGTTAGTGATGTCTTGGGTCTAGGACTGAAGATGTGGAGCAGGAAAGGAAGTTGGTATATACTAGCTGGTACGGTCCCTGTTTTTTTTTTTTTAACTTTTTTTTCTCTCTCTTTTTTTTAGATTGTCTGGGACCTGGACTTCTGAGAAGAGGAAGACCAAGGAGACCCTCGTTTTGCTTAGAACCTACAATTTTATTCTGCCTGTAAGAGACCATGTGGCACAGTGGTTTTAAATCTCTGGCACTGATACCAAATTGCCCGAATTTTAATTCTGGTCCTGTTTATTTTGTCACTCCATGGCCTTGGGCATTGTATTACTTTCCTTTTGCTTCTGTAAAAAAGTACCACAAATGTAGTGGCTTGAGGTAACACAAACAACATAAATTTTATATGTTATAGTTTCAGAGGCCAGAAATCTGAAATCAGTTCTACTTGGCTAAAATCTAAGTGGCATTCCTTTCTGGAAGCTCTAAGAAGGAATCTAATTCCTTGCTTTTTCAAGCTTCTAGAAGTTACCTGCACTCTTTGGCTCTTTACCACATCATTTTGACTTCCGCTTTCATTGCCTTCTCTCTTTTAAGGATCTTTGTGATTATTTTGGGCCTACCTAGATAATCCAGGATAATATCACCATCTCAAAATCCTTCACTTAATTACATCTGCATATTCCATTTTCTCCTATAAGATATAAATTCACAGATTCTTAAGATTAGGACATGGACATCTTCTGGAGGGACATTATTTAGCCAATCAGAGGAACGTTACTTAAGATATCTATGCTTCAGTTTCGTCATATGTAAAAAATGGACAATAGCATCTGTAAAATAATACTTACATGAGTTAATTTGTGTAAAACGTTTAAAGTACTATTTGATACATAATTGGTTATACATAATAAGTGTTGTATTATTTTCCCTTTTCTGAGGACAACATGAGATAACTTCAGGGTTAGGAGGTTAAACAGTTACCACTATAATACTTTCTCTCCTGGGGAAGCTCACCTTCACCCTCTACCCAAACCTTTTGTGTTCACATTTATTGGCCCAGAATGAAAGTACTGAATGGATCACCTGGTTCACAACAATAATGCATATTGTCATTTAGCTCATTGCCCATGCCACTATTTGCCATTCCAGTATTCAAGCTACTATTTTGGGTGTTGCCATTGATGCGTAACAATCTTCCTGCTTAACAGATCCACTAGCCAGCCTAGCTGAAAAATCCATCTTACCTGAGTCCCCACTTTATAAGTTGCCAGTGCTATTTATGATTTTATTTTCTTCCCAACACCTGCTGATTTATTTAGTTATGTGACGTTTGTTGATTATCACCCTCAACTAATATAAAAGTCCCTTGAGCCAGGCATGGTTGGGCACGCCTGTAATCCCAGGACTTAGAAGGCTAAGACAGGAAGATCATTTGTTTGAAGCCAGTCTTGGCAACTTAGCAAGACCCTGTTTCAAAGTAAAAAATAAAATAGGCTGGGGAGTAAAACTCAGAGGTAGAAAACCCTTGGGTTCAATTTCTAGTACCATAGAAAAAGTCCCTGAGGGCAAGGAATCTGTCAATCTGTACCTATCAATTAGTAACGATACCTGACACATAGTAGGCACTCAAAAATGTACTTGTTGACCAACTGAAAGAAAGGAGGAGTCTATAGATCCCAGACTTGACACAAAGATCAACATTTCCATACAATTATTGCTGCAGTGACCCTGAAGGGAGGAGAGGTTAGCAGGCCTTGACAGAGTTTTCTGGAAGTCTTTTTTGATATTCAGAATGCTACAAGCACTATGACAACATAACAAGAGGATTGAATTAACAGTCAAAAGACCAGGCCCTGAATTTGGGCTTTTCCACTCTAAAGACATAAAGTTTGACTTCAGCTTTCTCATTTGTGAAATGGGAACATAATTCTATAAACCAATATTAAAATTACAACATATTCTAAGCCTTAAAGGTTATTTTCTTTTTCTCTCAATGTGAACATTTACAGAAATGTTTGCTGGCCCCTCTATACATTGAAACAAGTTTACATTCATTGACTTTATAATGATCGAACATTGGGCAAAGTATTTAATACTACACTACCCTTCTCATCAATAAAATCAGAAAAACTGTACCATAAACTAGTTTTACAATTTTCACTTTATCCTTACATCCTTCAAAGGTTTTTCTAAAACTCTTATCAACTATATTTAAAAAGAACCTAGAAACTTAAACTTATTTTGTGTGACTTTAATCATTCATACGTTACATATTTGATGCCATTGACTTTGAAATTCAGGCATTGTCTGAAACTGAAACTCAAATGCAATGCTGAGAAACATGAATTTGTAACTTATTGGCTATTGTTCTTTTCTTCCCCAGTAACAGAGTCTTCTGATTTTTTTTTTTTCTTGAAGCTGTGATCTGATCTTCTATTTGCAACTCTGAAGGACTTTGGAGGCTTTCTGGATTGACTGTTTCTAAGAAGAGATTGCCTGCTTGTCCTTCACAAAGTATTCATCCTTGGAAATGTCAGGAGAAAACTGACTTAATCTTTCTACTTTCCATTTTTTTCCTGAACAAATAGCTTCTGAGAAACAAAATCATCGAAACACACCAGTGCAGACATTTGTACCAAGTAATGCTAGCCTACTGGGCACTATAGGATTAGCAAAGACATAACCTTCTAGGACAGGCATAGGTGTTCTCATTTGATTTGTTCCATGTCCTCAGACCACAGTGACAGCTAGACAAAAACACACTCATCAACTAAACCTGTCATGTGCTGAGTGTGTCCACACTGCAATTTGGATATTTACACTGACTCATTGTGCAGTGACCTTGGCCAGTTGGACACCTGCTCCATAGAATCCATTATCTGTTCCAAGTCACGGTGGGAGTGAAGCTGTTCTGCCTGCCTGAATGCAACCTTCAACTTCAAAGCAATGCAGTTTTCACTAAAGGAGGTAGGAGTAAAGTCCAGGTGGGCCTAAGGCTGGGCAAAATTGTAAAACTGACCTTTGACAGCAAACTGTTCTTGACTTGGGAAGGCATGATGATTTGAAACATGATATGAATTTTCAATCCAGCCTTAAAGGAGTTGGAATGCCTTATAATTCCGTTCTTTCAGCAAACAGGTGACAGGGAGTACCAACTGTGTTTTCTTGTTTCTCAAGATAAATATTGGGGAATTACTCATACAGATAGTAGCCAGGAAAAACCAGGAGATGGCCTCCCTCTTTTCCCTTCCTAAGATTCAGAAGTTCAAAGTTATATTTATGGAAGAATCAATAGGTGTTGGTTGCTGTATCGTGTAACCTCTAAAGAAGATCAAATCATTATTTATTCCCTTCAGATGACCTACAAAGACGGTCATTGGCTACCTGAAGGATTACATAGATGCTGAGCAGGAATTATGACTCATATTCACTGTAATCCTGAAATGTCCTCAAATCAACTCTCCAAATCAGTCAATCAACTAACAGAAAAAAAAATTATCAAGTCCATTTCGTTTACTAAATCTACCAATTTTGAATCTATACTAGTATCAGAAGATGAGCAAATTGATAATAAGTTCAACTGATAGCAGGTTTAAAAATTATTGCCCTATTGATAAAATGGTCACTATGCAATCTTTACTCTACTGGTCCACACATGTTTTCCTTTAATGGTAGTGGTAATTTTAGTTACAGATCTCTTTTATATTAGTGTCTGGGACAGTTGTAATATCTCCTAGCTTTTTTTTCTCCTCCAACTTTTCCTAGCAACTTGCTCCTCACAATCATTGTATCTGCAGTGTACACTGTGAGGTGTATTAAAGACATCAACAGACATCTGCTGAAGGAAGCAGTGACAGATATTTTTTTCTTCCAAATTTACTTATCTTTTAACTTCACTCAGTTGTCTAGCCTTCACTTCTTTCCTCTATGTGGATTCTAACAATTTTGCTAGCCCTCCCTTCTGCCAAATTCAAGTATTAACCATTCTGATTTTTACTTTGACATGAGAGTAAATGTATTTCCTGTTTATATCAGAAAGTTGTTGAATGTATGAAATTATGTTATAAATCTTTAAGGAACATTAACAGTACCTCACAAATGTGAGTGAATGGAACTAGATCATGATTTTTTAAGCAGCAGCATTGGACTATGTGAAGTTATATATTTTCTTATTACGTCAAATTTAGGCATTCAAATTTTTTGTACATTATATGTGTGTTTGAAATGAGAGATCATCACAACTGATAATAAGTCATTCAGTCTAGAGTTAAATGCATGTAACATTAGTAGCGGCATCAACTTAGTTGCTTTCTCTGATTCCAGAATGATCAACATGAAGAACAAAACTGCAAAAAGATACAAAAAAAGTATCTGTTTTGCTAAAAAGCAAGTCTGGTGATGATGATAATTAGAACCTTTATTTCCAAACTAATGATTTTGCCACATTTAGTGTGGCTAGATTATAAAAAGAAGCTGGCTTGGCTTGAGTTCTTGAAAGCAGGGCATGAGATGAGGACTGTATACTTCCTTCAGAGATGATCCCAGGAATCCACGTTGAGGGTGCTAGAAAAGCGAAACTAGAAATGAGAAAAGGTCAATGTTAAGGTGCATTACTGTAGTCACTGCTGTGAGAAACAGGCCAATTCCAGCATGATCTCCAGAGACACAAACAGAATGCCTCCCAGAATTCTCCACCCCCAAAAGGTGGCAGCAGCATTTATCCATTCTTTTCCATCCCCCAAGGTTAAAGGTCATCAGCAAGTTTCCTCTGAGAGTCGTGCTACTGCAAAATGCAGTCAGTATGAAAAAGATTCACTCTTGCATGATGGAACTTTCCACCCACCTCTACTAGGAATAAGAGGTATGGGCAAGAAGATTCAAGGCAGGGAAATAAGCCCCCGGTTGGTCATTCTTAACTGGCTGCCATTTGATATGGAAGAGTTGGTTAAATGAATGTAACGTTAGTAATGACTAACGTTACATTCATTTAACAACGTAACGTTAGTTGATGTGATGTAAAAACTACCTCAGAACTCCTCTGCTGAGCTTGTTCATCTGTGAAAGCCACGTTACCATTACGTCATAAGATGTTAATTTCTTTAGATAAGTTAAGGCTTGAATAGGAGAAGCAGGCAAAAACATTTCTTCAGCACTGGATAATTTGTTCTGACTGAGCCTTTATTCATCAGTGTTACTAGGTAATCTTTTATAGATGGTAAGGAAAAAAAAACCACTGTTTTCCAGTAAAAAAGTTTCACCAGATACCCACAACTTTTGCAAATTTGGTAGTCATAGCATTCCTTGTGTATTTTGTGCACATCTAAATAATTTGCCTTTACATCCAAATTTTTAAGATTTTTTTCAATGTGTTAAAAGGGGTTTAAACAAAACTACAAAGTTTATACAAGCCTCCTCTTGAGGTTTGAGGCGTGGCTGCATTTGAATACTCAAATCACATCACCAAGCCATAATTTTTGTTTGTTTGTTTGTTTTGTGGCACTAAGGATTAAACTCAGGGGCATTCTACCTCTCAAATATACCCTCATCCCTATTTTGTTTTTTATTTTGAAACAGGGTTTCACTAAGTTGCTGAGGCTGGTCTTGAACCTATGATCCTCCTGTCTCAGCCTGTCAAGTACTGGAATTACAAGGGTATGCCACTATGTCTGGCAACCCCCAAAAATGGTTTTTGAAGCTGTCTGACCTCTCAGCCTAATGTGGCTTTTCCTTGATTCATATCCTGCAACTCACCCAGCTGACTTTGTAATGAATTTTATCAACTCAATTTTCAAAATATATTTCAGATCCAGTACTTTCCCATCACCATCACCTTACCTTGAGCCATACAATCTTGCCTGACCTTGACTCCTACAGTGACCTCCTTCCTGATCGCCTGCTTCCATCTCTTCTCTATCTACAGCTGGTTCTCCACATAGAGAGTGATGGCTAAAGATAGGTGAGATGGTGAGTGTCCACTGCTCAAAAGCTTCCCAAGCCTTTCCGTCACAATGAGAAAGTATGACCTTGTAAGCTCTAACCTTCAGTCTTTTACAGGATATGCTCCTGCTTCTCTCTACAACTTGATATCTCATTCCCTATGCCCTCACTATGTGACTTCCTGGGGATTCCTCAAACCTGCAGCTTCAATCATCACATGGATCATTCTTTTCACTTCCATCAGGCTTCTGCTCAGATGCTATGTCCTCAGAGAGGTCCTCCCTTGCTTCCTTGTCCAAAACAGCACCTCTGCACTCTTTCTCCTTGCTGCCTGCTTTGTCTTCTTGGCCCTTATCACTGCACACATATGCTTACTGCAGTATTTCTTCATTGTCAACCTTTACCATGGGAAGATCTATGCTATCAGAGTGGAGCCTGGGGCATACAATTGTGTCCCTAGCACTAAGAGCAGAACCTGGAACATGGGAAGTGATGAATCGTGTAGCCTTGTTATTCTCGGGAAATACTGTACATGACTGTCTTCCTGGAATTTCTTTTCATTCTCCTGTTGACTGAGTAAATTGCTCCATGGACAGTTCCATGATTCCTCACCTGAGCAACTGTCTGGAAACCCACTCCTATTCTTCCTCCATGCCTGTCCTCTGTGCTGCAGGAGCCTCTTTCAGAATTCTGCTAGGTACGACATGCCAACATTCTCAGGAGCTTTTACATGGGAAAAGTGTGTTTTTCTTGTATGTCTTCTGGGTCTTCTTTTCCTCTTCCCTCATTTATCAGAACTCTCTCTCCTGTCCACTTTCAAAATATATTAAAATCTCTATCCCACAGCTTGTTTCTTTCTCAAAACTATAATATATTTATCCCATCTGAACTATTTATTTTGTCATTTAAATAGGATTCTATGAGAAAAGATACATGTATGTGTTCCACCTGCTACCTTGAGTCACAAACCAGTAGTCATGTTTGATAAATATGAATCTCTTGTGACTATGTGTGTGGGGTATGTGTGTGTGTGTGTGTGTGTGTGTGTGTGTGTGTGTGTGTGTTTGTAGAAATTATACAATATAGTATTCCAGGGACTTAACAAAAAGTTTTCTGAAATCCACAACGTTCTGGCTGTTAGAATTTGTTTTACAGGCTGGTAAAAGGAACTTCTGTGTCCTCCTTATAGTTAAAGTTCTGATGGATGAAGTAAAAGATACCATTAGGGATCAGACCTAAGATTGATAAAAAACTATTCAGCAGCATTTGAAGTAGGCATTCTACATATAAGACAGGATACATACACACAAAAAAATGAAACCTTTCATAACAATTCTGTTAAAATCCACCCAAACTAGAAATAATGTAAAGAAAATATAGCTTGGTGCTTCTCTTATATCTCTGTGAGAAGAAAGTAACATGTGTTATCAGTATCCTATAATTCTACATATAAACTTTAATCTCATACTCAATATCTTCTTTTCAGACAGAAAATGTCATTCTCAATAGGTTTATTTGGCCTCTGTTAAAAATTCATTTAACATTATTATTAGGAGTATGCATTGATTTGTTATGTCCACTTTTAAAGTTCAGTAGAGCACAGTCTTTCACATTTCAAGGCCATTAAGTCCTATTAAAAGAGTAAATTGTATAATGCATTGTTTCTTAGCTGTATTTTATTAAGCATATTTAGCTTTTCATTAGCACTCAATCAATTACTTATAATGTGAAAGGGATGTGTACTTGGGTAAAATTCTAAATGTAGCCCTGGGAGCGAGGGGGAAGAAAATAAAGGTCTCTTGACAATCTCAAATTATAGTATTTCATTTAGAGAAAGGGGTGGCTCCTTAATTGGTGCATATTAATTATACAAAATGGTGGGTTTCATTCTGGCATATTCATACAAATATAAAACTTAATTTGGTTGATTTCATGTTCCAATACCTTCCTTTCTCACCTCCCTTTCTCCCTCCCCTGATCCTATTCCTCTATCCTGATGGGAAGAGGAATCAAATTAGGTTTTATGGCATCTTTTTTCCGTTCTAGCTTCCACATATGAAAGAAAACATAACAATAATTTTCTGAGTCTGAGTTATTTTGTTCAAAATTATGGTCTTCCATTCCATTCATGAGAAACAGGAACTCAGGCATTGTTGGTAGGAATGTAAATTAGTATTGCCATTATAGAAAACAGTACTGAGTTTCCTCAAAAAAACTAAAAATAGAGTTATCATATGATTTAGCAACACCACTACTGGATATCTATCTATAGGAAATGAAATTAGCCTATCAAAGAGATATCTGCATTCTGATGTTTACTGCAGGACTGTACATAACAGCCAATGTAAGGAATCAACTGAGGTGTCCATCAACAAATAAGCAGATAAAAATTTGTTTTATATACACAATGAAATATTATCCCTCCATAAAAAAAATAAAATTCTATCATTTGTGGCAACGTGGATGGAACTGGACATTATGAAATAAGCCAGGCACAGAAAGACAAATACCTCATGTTTGCATAAGGAAACAATCTTTTTGGATTCATCTCACAAACTTCTCTCCTATTATTACAGACATTAAACATCCCCCAAACGTGTCATACATATTGTCATTCTTTTTAAAATCGACTTTTTATGCCTCTATACTTTTGAGAGGAGGGGTACTAGGGATCAAACTCAGGGGAATTCTACCTCTAAGCTACACCTCCAGCCCTGTTTTATTTCTTATTTTGAAATAGGATCTTGCTAACTTGCTCAGGCTGGTCTCAAACTTGGAATCTTCCAGCCTCAGCCTCCAAAATACTGGGATTACAGGCATGTGCCATGGAACCCAGCCACCTCTATACTTTTTTTTTTTTTGCGGTACTGGGGATTGAACTCAGGGGCATTCTACCTCCGAGCTACACCCCCAGTCCTATTTTTTATTCTTTATTTTGAAACAGGGTCTCACTAAGTTGCGGAGGGCCTCACTAAGCAGCTGAGGCTGGCCGCGAACCCGAATCCTCCGGTCTCAGCCTCCCAAATGCTGGGATTACAAGCGTGCGCCACCACGCCCGGCTACCTCTATACTTTTGAATATATGTTGCTTTTTTTTTTTAATGCCCTTCATGCCAGGCATGGTGGTGCATGCCTATAATCTCAGTGACTAAGGAGGCTGAGGCAGAAGAATCACAGGTTCAAGGTCATCCCAGACAACTTAGTGAGATCCTGTCTCAAAATAAAAAAAATACAAAGAGTTGTGGGTGTGACTCAGCACTAGAGCACCTTAGGTTCAATACTCAACATCAGAAAATATTTAAAAATGAATAAAATGTCCTTAAACAAATCTCTGAATTCCTATATGGCATTTCAAATTCAGTGTTATTTCCTACACAAAGCATTTCCCAAATCCCTAAAATAGGGGTTGTCTTTCTTGTTTTAGCATAATTGTAATGCTTTCCATGTGCCTTATTAGCTTTTGACATATTGTTTTGTTATTATTTTGATGTATTTTTCTCTCTTCTAAAATGAAGCTTTTTTGTGGTACTTGGGATTGAACCCAGGAGCATTCTACCTCTGAGCTATGCCTCCAGACCTTTTTACTTTTTTTTTTTTGGTTTGAAACAGGGTCTTTCTAGGTTTCTGAGTCTCACTCAAGTGCTGTGGCCGTTCTCAAACTTGCAATTCTCCTGTCTCAGCCTCTCAAGTAGTGGGATTCCAGGTATGTGCCACCACACCTGGCTAAAATGACAGTTTTGAGGATGCTAATCATGTATTATTCATTTTTGTAATCATCATCTTCTGTAATCATCATCTCTGATACAGAATATGTCCCCAAATATCAAAATAGGTAATTTTATCCAATATGAGAAATGATCCATGCCTTTTTCTAAGTCTTGGCTATCCTCTCCCCTGCCACCCATCCTATAGCTCTTACTACAAATGCTCTGACTTTTCTGTAATTTTGTGATGTGTGGCTCCACCAGAGAAGAAATTGTGAGATCATATATAGGGAGAAAAAATTATGTTATATATAATGAAATATTATTGTTTAGCCATAAAAAGAAGGGAATTCCTGCTATTAGTGACATGGGTGAACTTGGAGGACATTAGATTAAATGAAGTAAACCAGGCACACATAGATGAATATTGCATAATCTCACTTATATGTTGAATCTAGAAAAGTCAAACTCAAAAATTGCATAATCTCACTTATAGGTTGAATCTAGAAAAGTCAAACTAAAAAACTGAGAGTAGAATGATGGTTGCCAGGGGATAGGGGCTGGGGGAAATAAGTTGTTAGTCAAAAGGTACAAACTTTCAATTATGATATAAAGAAGTTCCGGAGTTTAAAATAGTGTGATGTCTATAATTAATAGTATCATCTTATATATTTGAAGTTTGCTAAAAGAGTAGATCTTAAGTGTCCTCACCATTAAAAAGTGGTTACTATATGAGGAGATGAATGCGTAAATCATTTCACAATGTATATGTATATCAAAATATCACATTATGCACCTTAAATACATACAATTTTGTCAATTATACCTCAAAAAAAATGGAGAGACTCAGTCTGGCATGGTGGTGCACATCTGTATTCCCAATATTCATGAGGCTGAGACAGGAGGATTGCAGGTTAGAAAACAGCCTCAGCAACAAAGTGAGGCTGACAGCAACCTAGCAAGACTCTGTTTACAAACAAAAAATAAAAAGGGCTGGGGGTGTAGCTCGGAGGTAGAATGCCACTGTGTTCAATCCCTAGTATTAAAAAATAAAAATAAAAAAAGATATTGTACGGAGTAGAAGTAATTAAACACTTAATGATTGGAATTTTCTATTCTGGAGAATTAAGGAAAAAGTATTCGTGGATAGGAAAATAGGTAGAAGCACAATATGCACAGGATATATATCATATTTTACAATAGGGAAATTCTATACCCCTCTATTACATACTTATGACAAAACAGTGTTAGTAATTATATTGGAATGCTTAATTAGTTCATTATACTTAAAACCATACATCAAGAGTTTTCTCTCATCTGGTCACGATGGTGCATGTCTGTAATTGCAGCGACTTGGGAGGCTGTGGCAGGAGGATCTTAAGTACAAGGCCAATCTCGTCAGTTTAGCAAGATCCTGTCTCAAAATGTTAAAATGAAAAGGGCTGGGAATATAGCTCCGTGGTAGAGTGCCCTAGCTTAAATCTCTAGTACTAACAACAACAACAAAGTTTTCTTCTTGTAAGAGAAATTCAAAAGAAGTTCTAACAAATATCGAATGGGTGTTACATGCCAATAATATTTCCAAATAATATTTGGTTATTTCCAAATTTTAGATCCATAATTGATGTATTTATCACTAAAGACTATATGAAGGAAGGAAAGGAAAGGAAGAGAAGCAAGGACCAAAATCTTGGAAGAAAAATCTAAGAGATAAACTGCATCAACTTTTTTTTTGTGTGTGTGGTAATATTAGGGATTGAACCCAGGGGCCTTCTCTTAGCCTCAGTCCCAACCCTTTTTTATTTTTTATTTTGAAACAAGGTCTCGATAAGTTGCTAAAGCTGGCCTCAAATCAGCAATTCACGTGTTTTAGCCTCACAAGTACTAGGATTGCAGGTGTGTATCATGATGCCTGGGTTACACAAACTTTTTGAATAATTAAAATAAAGATTTTTCTTCTCTAGTCAACTATTAGAAGTATGTTGAGGTGTGTTATTGGTTTTATTCTCTGAGTATGTAATATTTGATTTGAGCACATGTAAAGCCTACTGAGCTACCAGGTATAGTGGTGCACACCTGTAATCGTAGTACTTGGGAGATCAAGACAGGAGGATTGCAGTTTCAGGTCAGTCTAAGCAATGTAGCAAGACTCTCAACAACCTAGGGCGACCCTGTTTCAAAACAAAAAATAAAAAGGGCTGGTGGTGTGGCTCAGAGGTAGAACCCCCTGGGTTCAATTCCCAGTGCCACACACACACTAAGAAAAAAAAAAGCCTAATGAGCCAATGATTACCAGAGACAAGCCTGTATTCTGACAGAATAATATTTATTTCCTCAATGAAGTGAAAGAAATACAGCCCAGAGGGGCTGTGGATTGCTGCTCTTATCATGAAGATAGATGGAAACATCTTTTGTAAGGTTTGGGCTCCCGCTGAAGGATTCCATGGTGGGTCTCAGTCTTGGGGAAGTGGGAATCAATTTCAGACTGGTTAATGTTTCTGAGGTATGATCAGAAGAAGCCAAGATTATTAGCTAATGACTGAGTATAGTCATAAATCAAGGGCAGTTTAACAATTGTGTGCTTCCAATAACAAGTAAGAATAACAAAGTGTACCTAGGTGCATCATTAGTAAGAAAGCAACAGGCACTCAAATTGGGGAGGGGGTGGGGAGGATGGTTGTCAGGGCTTTTTAAAAGTGCTACAAATCTTTGGGAGAATTGGTGTTTCCTGTTCATTTTTCAATTAATATTCGGTGTCTGTCCTCCCAACATGATTCACAACAGAACTGTTTTATTCTGTTTCAGTTCAAGACATCTGTTTTTCAGTCCAGACAGGTTTTTACTATTTCAGTGTATATATTCTAGCCGTCTGTTGAGTTTCATACATAATTAAGAACCTATTTAGATTTAAATGGCATTAAATCTTTAAAGGTACTACTCAGTACAAAAACAAAATGAGAAAGTAATTTCAATTATTTGGGTTAAATTTAAATTCTCTTTTAAAATTGACTAAGACATAAAAGTTTCTAGGATTTCCTTGTCTGCCTTGATCATGTCTCTTAAGGGACATAAAACATTGGGGTTAATCAAGCTTTGCCTCCAGCAGTTATATCATGTATTTTTAAATTCTTTTTTTTTTTTTTTGCGGTACTGGGGATTGAACTCGGGCATTCTACCTCCGAGATATACCCTCAGCCCTATTTTTTATTCTTTATTTTGAAACCGAGTCTCACTAAGTTGCGGAGTGCCTCACTAGGTAGCTGAGGCTGGCCGCGAACCCGGATCCTCCGGTCTCAGCCTCCCGAATGCTGGGATTACAAGCGTGCG